>JAMXBD010002685.1:0-171644 GCA_024138025.1 Combretum micranthum | reverse complement strand
AGCTTGCCTCGATATACTTATCGTTCATTCATGCAGTTTAGATCACCAGTCAAACAATTTTATTTTTCCTAATTTCTAATGCCACTACTACTACAAGCACATCCAAGAGCATAATTAATTGAGAAATGAACTCACTTGTCCATGAAGTGGAAAATCCACTAGTCGTAATAGTCCTCGGGAAGTGGTAACCCGTCCTCCAATTCACCTAGGTACAAGAATACCCTCAATGAGTATCTCTTATGAAGTTCTATTAAACTTAACAATTTTATTTACTAAGTTCGTCAATTTCCGTTAGGTTGAATCCTCAACTTAAAAAGGTCATATCTAACTCATTTTAACTCGGAATTTAGCTTATAATATACCGATTTATACCTACTTCGAAAGAGCTATCCATTTCTAAAGTTAATTCAAACATTTAAGGTCATTTAAGGGTCGGAATCTACTGTACAGTAGGGTTACAAAAATTCCAGATTTTGAGCCTTTGTGAAAAATTTCCATATCTACTCCATTTAACTACTTAGCCAATTTATTTTAGTCCTAAGCTTGCAAGGGGATCCTCAAAACAAAATTAAGAGATTACACACTTATCTAATACCAAACATAAAGTTCAAATGAAATTTCTAAGAATCCATATTCATAAAACCAACATTTACAAGTGAAACTCATTGTCTTGTTTTGAGTAATTCCTTTACTAAAAACTCACTTAGTTCAATGAAAATAATTTTTCCTATATTATGTATCATCAAAGCATTTCATTTTCAATGTAAATACTTGTTTTGAGATCAAAAAGAAGGTTTCACAATTGGTCTTCTCATAATTACGAATTTCCACCTTGAAACTTACAATGAAAACAAGACCTAAATATTGTCTTCTACAAAGCACTTGATTTATGCAATACTTCTTAGGAAAACCCATTCAAACTTATGAAAATCCATTCCTTAAGATATCTATATCAAGAGCCTCTTATATTTTTGTTAAATCTTCATTTTAAAGTTGATTGATGGGGTTTCAAAAATAGGTCTTGGTCTTGATCCGAATTTTCATAAATTTATTTTGGACATATCTCTTGAGAAAATTCATCAAAACTCATGAAAAACAACCCATTACATATTATATCCTAAGAACCCTTCATTTCTTGAATAAAATCCTCATTTGTGAGTTGAAAAACATGTTTTTATTTTGGATCTTTGTCTTGATCCGAAAATACAATTTTTGTTTTTGAAAATAAACTTTGAAAATCAACTTTGATTCTTGCAAGATGAAGCCTTGATGATATACATCCATCAAACCTTCATTTTCTTAACAAAAGCTTCCATTTTAAGACTTGAAGAGGGTTTTTAAAATAGGGCATTGACAAGTTACGAATTTTTCTTTTTCATTCCAACTTGAAACTAAGATCTACTCAATATAATCCATGAAAGCATAAGAAAAATTTAGTAGTAAGCCTTGAACTCCTAGATCTACACATAAACATAACTAAGCTTGATAAAACTCTAGATCTACAAGCTATCACATAAACAAGAAAATAGACAAGCCTTCCATATAACTAAAATACTAAGAACAAAAGAGATCATCATCTAGAGGAGTGTTTCACTTCTTGGCATCATCATCCATAGCCTTTTAAGCTTGTGGAATGTCCTTTGATGCATGAAACATCCATGGTATCATCCTAGAACATCTTATAAGAGCTAAAAGAGAGAGATTACCTCAAATAATTGCAAGAAATATGTATGGAAGCAAGAAACAAAAATGGGGACAGCTTGTTTGTGAAGAAGACAAGCCAAGAAGAAGAGAAAAGAGAGGGAAAAAGAGAGAGGAAAATATTAGGGTTTGTAAAGATGAAAGAGAGAGAGAATAAGATGTTTAAATAGGATGTGTGTGTGTTAAATAATTTTTAAAAAAAAGAACTTGCAGCTGCAACATGGGGAGGGCTGGTCGTGAATCTACATGTAGTGTAGGAGGTGGTTTTGTTTGATTTTAACTTGTATTTTGAAAGTGTAACAAGTTGCATCCATTTGTAACTAAAATAGACTTTAAAATATCAAATAAATAATTAAAAATAAGTAAAAGTGGCTAATTTTATGGGGAATGGGCAGCTGCAAATTTTGGGAAGAGGAGTGTAAGAAAAGTAAAAGAAGACATAATAATGTGTAGTAATGATAATGTATGTGTACTTGAGGTATGGGTTGATAAAGTGACTTTTTGAATAAGAAAATTTATAAATAAATTAAGAAAATATTTTTATTAAAGTAGCAGAATTTTATGATTTAAATAAAATAATCAATTAAATTATTTTTAGAAATTTAACAATTTAGTTACCGGTAAGAGTAAAATAAGCTTATATGAGCTATAACTGATATTTTTAGAATCCGAAAAATTCTAAACTTGATATTTTTGAAATCCTTATAAAAATACGAGTCTAAAAATATTAAAGATATATTTTTAATTTTCCGAGCCCCGGGACACGCTTTCCAAAGCAGTCTCCAAACGGGTTCGAAATAAGCCGAAATTGAACCGATCTGATATTTTTAATAAATCAAATATTATTACGGACTATTCTAAACACTTCAATTATTTTTCAACTCCTCGATTTGCGAACTCGGTTTTTTGGGATCTAAACTGGAGGGTTTTACTCAAGATTGGTTGACTTAAGGTCTCCGGTAGACTTTCCGGCTTAAGATTTAGGATCTTAGAAACAGGGGTTTACAAAGATGAACTTCGAAAATAAACCCTAAAAATCACTCCAAATTAAAACCGAATTTCGACAAGTCCTAAATCACGAACGAATCCCAAAATTTCTTAATCATGAGAAAATGAAAATTCTTAAAAATAAAATAAGAACTCAGTGGTCTTCAAATTCAAAACCACTACGTACAAAAAATTCCATATTTAACTCCGGCTTATAAAAACAGGTAATAAAGCCCAAAACAAATTATTAAAAAAGCAAATAACGATTTACTTTAAAAAATATAACTCAATTCAAGAATTTCGAAAACATTAAAAGATATTAAATACTTACAAAAATGAAATGTAAAATAAATTTCTCAAATTAAATATGTTGTATAAACATAAAATATCAGTTATCAATTTGGCAAAGATCTAAACCGGAAAATCACCGGGAAACCCTAAGTGGAATACAATAGTCTAAGTCCGGCAACCTAGCGCTCTTAACCCTAGAGGCCGAGATGTAGTTTAAATGTGTAGAATAGCTCGTAGTAATATAAGTTTGTTTAAAAATATCAGGTTGGTAAATTTTTGACCGAATTCAAACCCGTTCGAATACAGACTTCGAAAAGCGTGTCCGGGGGCTCGAGATATCAAAAATATACCAATAGTACGTTAGACTCGTAATTTCATAAGATTTCCAAATATATCAGTTATAGAATTTTTTGGGTTATAAAAGTTACAGTTATAACCCTTTTATCGTATTTCCATTATTACCGGTAATTGATTAGTCTTTTGCACTATTCATTTTTATTTCATTACAAAATTTTATTATTCTTTTAAAGCCTTAAATTTTTAGATAAATATTTTATATTTTATAGAAAATTTTATTTTTCTAAAATCTAGTTTGTTTCGGGTCTTTACGGGATCAAATTCTGTTTAAGACCCGATACTAAAAATAAAATAAATTAATTTAATAATTGGAAAATATTTTTATTTTCATAAATAATTTTTTAGAATCTTTCAGGTTATAAAAATTATTTATAGTCCATATTCACGTATTTTGATCATATCGGTAACATAATTGTTAAAATACTAAAATAATTCAAATAATTATTTAATTTTAATTATAAAATCTGCTACAAATATTTGGAATAATTTTTCTAATTTTATTTTATTTTTTTATTTATTAAGAAAGTACTTTTAACCTATACCTTCAAGTACACCTTACACATTCACTTTTTTTTCACTTCAATCTTTCTACACATTATTCCACACTTCATGGCAGATTTTGACCCTCTTTATGGCTGCCTTGACTCTTGAATTACTCCAAAAATTAATTAAAATAACCTTCTTTCAATCCTTCTTAAAGAAGCTACACATACACTTATTACACAATTTAATTTTAAGTCAAAATTCAACAAAACACACACACTCTCTCTCCAATTCACGCCAGCCCCACCCCCCCCCCCCCCCCCAACCCATTTTCTGCCTTTATTTTATTCTTTTTCTTCTTTTATTCAATTAAAATACTCATTTTCTCTCTCTCCTTCATTTACTCACTTTCCCTCTTTTATTCCTTAGCCTTTTTCTCTCTCATTTTCCTCTCTTTCTTTCTTCCTTTTGTTCTTGTTTCTTCAAGAGCACAAGCTGCCCCCATCTCTTCCATTATCTTCCACTCATATTTCTTGAAGATTTCTAAGCAAATCTTCATCTCAAATCCTCCATAGGTGATATAGGTAAAGTGTAATGAAGGTTTCATGCATCAAATGACCTTCCATAAGCTTAAAAGCTTAGGATGATGATGCCAATAATGAAACACTCCTTTTCTTCACTTTTTTATATTGTATTAATATTATTTTCTTGTTTAAAGTTGATTATATTGTAGATCTAGCTTTTTGTAGCTTTGATTTTTGTTTATGCCATAGATCTTGCTATTTAAGTTATTATTCTTGTTATTACTTATGATTTATGCATATATTTCTCATTCACATGTGTTCATGCATTCAAAACTAGTTTAGAAGACTAGATCTAGTTGTTTTAGGTTCATACATGCATTAGACTTTGTTTTATGTTCATGGATGACTTGTAGTGGCATGATGATAGTAGGAATGTTTTAGAAAACTCAAGATCTATTTTATTTTCAACAAAAATCATTTTTGAAAATTCGGATGAAAATGAAACCATATTTGGAAAAGTTGTCTTTCAAGTTCAAAATGTGTATTTTTCATTTAAAATGAAGGGCTTAGGGTATAGATAACATAAATGCAAGATTTTTATGAGCAAAGTTTAGATCCATGAGTTTAAAGTTTATTTTCATGGGTTTCATTTAGGTGTATGCTCATATTATGTGTAGATCTTAGATTTGAACTTAGACAAAATTGTGAAATTCGTATTTTGGCAAAACCCCTATTTGAAAACCACTTTCCAAGTGTCAAAATGTAATTTTTACTTAAGAAAATGAAGGCTTAATATATGTATATCATCAAGACTTCTTTCTATAAGAATCAAAAGTGATTTTTAAAATAAAAAATTCTATTTTTGGATTTTGGCCAAGGCATATTTTAAAAACATGTTTTCCAACTAAAAAATAGAGTTTTTATTTAAGAAATGAAAGGCTCTTAGGATAGGATATGTAAGGAATGGATTTTCATAAGTTTAGATAGATTTTATCAAAAGATATGTCTAAAAATGAATTTTGTAAATTCGGATCCCAACCAAGACTAATTTTGAAAACCCATTTATCAACTCCAAAACTTGTGTTTTATATAAAAAATGAAGAGTTTAGGTCATAGATATCATTAAGTAGTGATTTTTATAAGTTGAAAAGAGTTTTGATGAGATTAAAGTGTAAAACAAGAAGTAGAATCAAGATGAAAAATTTTGAGTTAGTAGTCAACTTGCAAAATTCGTAATTTTGAATGAAGGCAATAAGAACACCCTTCCAAGCTCAAAATGAAAGTTTATGTAATGAATGGAGTCCTTAAGTTATAGGTACCATAAAGTCTTAAATTTTAATGCATTAAACAAGTTTTTCCCAAAGAAATCATTCAAAAAGTGGATTTTCTAAAATTCGGATTTTTGAGTAAATCATATTGGAAAACATATTTGCAAAGTGTAAAATGCAAATTTTTGTGTAAGAATGAAGTCCTTAATGGTTATGTATGATTGAGCCCTAATTTTCTAAATATCAAATGATTTTTACTTGAAGGAATCACTCAAAAACCAATTTTTGTAAAATTCGGATTTTAGAATCAACCCCACTTGAAAACATGTTTACAAAGTGTAAAATGTAAATTTTTATGTAGAAATGAAGGTCATAAGTAATATATATAATGAAGACCCAATTTTGCAAAAATAATTATATTTTCTTAAGTAACAAATCCAAAACAAATGGAAATGATAAAAGTTATAAAATTAGATTTTTCATAAGTAAGTTGTCATTATGGTCTTGCAAAATAAAAAGTTCTAAAATTTCCTTTTAGCAAAATCATCAAGATCATGCATGCAATAGGCTCATCTCATGTCATTCATGTTAGGAAATCACTCATATTGCATGTATAGTTAAGTTATACAGTAGGAACATTTCAAACATTTACAAAACTATTTTTTGGAAATTGAAATTATTGCTACCCTAATCTGATCCGAACTTTTTGAAGCTTCAAAGTTTTCAAAACTTGAAATAATATTATAAATAGATAGATCTTTCGAAGTTGATAGAAATCGATATATAATTTGCGAGATTCCGAGTTAAAATGACCAAGTTATGGCTGTTTTTAAGTTGGAATTCCCGCTTAGGACGAGAATTACGAATTTGATAATTCATATAAGATTGTTTAGATTAGTTTGAGTTGAAATACTTAATAGAGTATTTCTTCCTTTTTAGGTGATCTCGAAATCGACGATTCCCTGCCATCGAATTATTATTGCTAGAAGACCGTGATCCAATGGCCGAGTGAGTTTTCTCCTTATTTTGTTACCTTGTTTGTGCTTGCAGTTAGTCGCATTAGAATTATAGGAACAAGATAAAAATCGATATGAATGGGGATGGGATATATGATGAGACTATGATGAATGTATGCTAAAGAATACTAAAGCATATCGAAACCACGATTCGATTGGATAACTGCACTGTTCATATTATTTATGTTATGTGTATGATATTGATTGGTCACTCAAAGAATGTATGAATATTTTGACCTAAGCAAAAATTAAATTGATCATGCATCGCATCGAACATATTGCATTGGTAGCGTGCTACTCCTACACAGGTCGATCGGTATGGTCCGAGGACTCGTTTGGATAATGAGACCTGATAAGATCATATTTTATACAAATCTTGATGATCAAAAGAGCTAGAATGGATATTTGTTTTGATTAAATTTTATGTTTCAGGACTAATTTGGATAAAGAAATCAAAACAAGAGATTTTGAATTGAAAAGAGGAAAAATTGAAGTCAAGGCCGGCAATTCATCATTGAAAGCCGCCGGCTTTAGACGGCGTAAAATCCAAGGCCGTTGCAGCACAGCCAGCTTTGCCCAGCAAAGTTAAACACACAAAGCCGCCTCAAAGCTGCCGGCGTAGAAGATGAAGAAGCCAGCGTACATGAAGGCCGGCAGCCCAGAACTGAAACATCACCAGCTTTGAAGGAGTTACATTATAAGCCGGCATGAAAGCCGCCGGCTTGAGGCAGTGTACATCAAGATTGAAGAGACATGAAGACATGAAACGCTTGGGAAAATGAAGCAACACATCTGTTGGAATGCCTACGCCGGTGTTAAAGCCGCCGGCTTTGGGACGGCGTTCGTTATAAATCAGCCCAACGCTTCATTTCTGACTATATACGCCGGCTAGATCTACATCTAAGCCGCCGGCGTAGAAGCGGCCTACATTGTAACTGATATTGAAGGCTGCCAGTGCACTGCCTGCGCAAAGGACAATTTGAAGATACGCCGCCTGTAAGCCGCCGGCGTACATATGTGAAACAGCAAAGTTCATTAATGTTTTTCACGAAATTTTTCCTATAAATAGGGGGTCTTCTCCTCACTTTCAGAATCATCCAAGTATCCAATATCCAATATCCATTCCACAATCCAGTAGCTCTAGAATATTAGAATAGGCATTTCATAGAGATTTTTGAAGAGATATTTGAAGTTATACAAGATTTGCAAGTGAAGCTTTAGTATTTTGAATTGGTGATTTCTAATCTTATTCTTTTTATGCAATTCATATACTTGAATATTCTGATCATAATGAAATCATTTGCAATTTCTTATTTGATTGTTGAATCATCATCCATGAGTAGCTAAATCTTTTTGTGGGAAGTTGATGAAGCTTTAAACATGCTAAAATGATTTTTGAATCCATGTTATAATATTAGAATCATGAAATATTCATATTGAATTCTGATTATTCATCATGTTTTGGTGTATAAGAATTCTAATAACTCGGAAGGGAAATTAGGTTCATATGAATTCATAAATTGAGATTAAATTGCAATTGCGGAAGCGGCGTAGTTTAATCTAGTTTAGAAATTGTCCATGAATATTAATGCAATGTTTTATGTTGATTTCTCACTAAGGAATTAGGAGATTTTAATATAAAGTATTAGTCAATTATAGAATCGGGAGATTTATAATTGTAATTTTGATTCCACTAATGATTTATTTAACGGAAGTTATTGAATTGTTTTGTGGTTTAAAAGGTTTTCAAACTTTGTTTTTAAATCTTGATAATTTCTTATGAATGTTCATGAATCTAATTATCATTATAACATGAGTTCAAGTTGATTGGCAATAGTTTAAAGTGGATTCTGCTCCTTCCCACACTTTTCACCATATCCCTCTCTTTAAAAAGCTCATTGCATTCATATAGATAATTAGTTAGATAAGTTAGTTTAACTTAATCATCTTAAAAAGATCAATTGCCTAGATATTAGTATTAGTTGATAATTGTCTAGTAGTTAGTAAATCCTCGTGGGATCGACACTTTATTCATGCTATATTACAATAGAAGACCTAGTACGCTTGCTAGAAATATGCTTTAAAATTCAATACTAATCAAGCACATCAAGTTTTCTGGCGCCGTTGCCGGGGATTTATTAATATTAGACTAACTTCAGCTTTGCTAGTAGTTTAGGTTTAAATTTAGTTTGAAAATTTTCCTTTTCTCTTTGCAGGTTTTATGCGAAGAAGTAGAAGTGCTGAAATTCTACCTTTAGATCCGAAATCGAAAGAACCTTGCAACAGAGAAGAAGGAACCAAAGAAGAGGAGCAATGGCAGAAAATCAAGAAACAATAAACAACAACAATTGCAACCAGCTGCTCCGCTCCAAGGGCAATTCGAGACTATACGGTGCCTACTATTCAAGATCCCGCCATACGAATGCCCACTGTGGAGGCAAACAATTTCGAGCTTAAACCGTCCCTATTCAAATGGTTGAATCACATCAATTTGGAGGATATCCGAATGAGACGCCAGATGAACACCTTGCCAAATTTCTTCAATACACCAACACTGTCAAACTCAATGGTGTAAGAAACGAAGTCATCCGACTTCAGCTTTTCCCTTTCTTCTTAGGGATAAAGCTTTGGCATGGTACAATCCCAACCTCCAGATTCATCACTACATGGGCTGATCTGACAAAGAAGTTTCTGAAGAGATTTTTCCCTCCAGCAAGAACCGCCAGATTAAGAAATGAAATTTCCAACTTCACCAAATTCCCTGGAGAATCATTATATGATGCTTGGGAAAGATTCAAAGAGGCGGTCAGAAAATGTCCACACCATGGTTTACCCGATAATCTACTAATTGAAAATTTCTACCTCAGTCTTGATGAAGCTTTAAGGTCATTAGTAGATGCTACATCGGGGATCACTGATGGGGAAACATATGAGGAAGCTAGTGAGATTATTGAAGAATTAGCTTCTGCTGCTCATAATTGGAGTTGTGAAAGAACAAGATCTAAAGTAGCATCTTTGGAAGACAAAGAAGAATATCACAACTCAAGGCTCAAATGGCAACCCTCATCACTCAAGTAAGTAAACTCACAACTACAAATACTTCCAATAAAAACAACAAGTGTTTTGTTGTGAGATTTGCTCAGGACCACACTCCTCTTTTGAGTGTCCACATGGATCATCTTCAAATGACAGCTCAATTATGTGGGAAATTTCCAAAAGGGCAATTTTGGAAACACATATCATCCGAATATGCGAAATCATCCAAATCTTTCATATCGGAATGATGCCAATGTTCTAAAGCCACCACCTGGTTTTCAAGGACAAGGATATGTAAGAAATGCCCCACCTCAACAGCAAATTCAATCATCCACTGATGCATTACTGAGGGATTTCATTGTTACCACAACAAACTCACTCAACAATCAGAATGCAATCATTCAAGATTTGCAAGGGAAACTCCATCAACTTGCACAGCAAGTGAGTAATAGACCATCTGGGTCTTTACCAAGCAACACGAGGAGAATCCCAAGTCTGTAAATGCAATCACATTGAGAAGTGGAAAGGAGATTGCTCCAGTTGACAAACTAAAGATCAAGAGGAAATTCCACCACAAAACAACAAAGGGAAACGAAAGGGAGGAAACTATTCAAAAACCACCTGAGGTGAAATCATATGTTCCTCCCGTTCCTTTTCCAGGAAGATTAAAGCAACAAAAGCTTGATGAGCAATTTTCAAAATTCCTGGATGTTTTCAAAAAGCTGCACATCAACATTCCATTCTTAGAAGTAATTCAAGGAATGCCTTCCTATGCCAAATTCATCAAAGAATTGCTGTCTAACAAGAGGAAGATTGATGGAATGTGATACTCACTGGAGAATGTTCCATGATCCTACAGAAACAAACAACCAGTCTGCCCACTAAGCTCCGAGATCAGGGAAGTTTTACTGTTCCTTGCACCATTGGTGATTGTTATTTTGATAAAGTTTTAATTGATTCTGGTGCAAGTATCAACTTAATGCCTTCATCTATTTCAAAAACTAGGATTAGGAGATTGCAAAGATACACATGTAACTTTGCAACTTGCTGATAGAAGTGTAAAATACCCTAGGGGTATTGTGAAAATGTCCTAGTTAAAGTTGACAAATTCTTTTTCCCTGTGGATTTTGTAGTGCTAGACATGGATGAAGATAGGGAAGTTCCCATGATCTTGGGCAGACCGTTCCTTGCAACAGGAAAAGCACTAATTGATGTGGAACAAGGGCAACTTACATTACGGTGATGGATGAACAGGTTACTTTCAATGTCTATGAGGCAATGAAGAAATTTGATGATGCTGATGCCTGTTACACCATCAATACCATTGATGAGCTGGTTTCTGAGTCGCTTGAGGAACAAACTGGTGTGGAGACTATGGAGTCCGTCTTGAGAGACGTGGACAATTGGAGTGATGATGAAGAGATGAAGAAATAATGGAAGATGTACCAATGATCAAAACCAGATATTATGAATCTTTGGGTACAAATGAGCAGAAGCAAGTTCCATCTTTGAGCCACCGACCTTGGAACTAAACCACTTCCTGACCATCTGAAGTATGCTTTTCTTGGAATTGGCGATACTTTGCCAATTATCATTTCATCTGCATTGACAGATAACAAGAACAACAGTTGATTGATGTGTTGAAAAAGCACAAAGAAGCAATCGGATGGACCATTGCTGATCAAGGGTATTAGCCCTACCATTTGCACTCACAAAATTCTTATGGAAGCTGAGTGTAAACCTACAGTTCAACCACAAAGGAGACTTAACCCACACTTAAAGAAGTTGTCAAGAAAGAAGTTTTGAAGCTGCTTGACGCAGGTATCATCTATCCTATCTCTGATAGTAAATGGGTTAGTCCGGTTCAAGTAGTGCCAAAGAAAGGTGGTATGACTGTAGTGAAAATGATGAGCAAAATGAATTGATTCCTACTCGTACTGTGACTGGGTGGAGAGTTTGTATTGATTACAGGAAGTTGAACGATGCCACTCGAAAGGATCACTTTCCACTTCCCTTCATTGATCAGATGTTGGAGAAACTTGCAGGGCATGATTATTACTGTTTTCTTGATGGATATTCTGGATACAATCAGATTTCTATTGCACCCGATGATCAAGAGAAAACAACATTCACTTGTCCTTATGGCACATTTGCCTTTAGGAGAATGCCTTTGGACTTTGCAATGCACCTGCTACATTTCAGAGGTGTATGATGGCTATATTCTCAGATATGCTTGAGAATTTTATCGAGATCTTTATGGATGATTTTTCAGTCTTTGGAAAGTCATTCGATCTATGTCTTGAGAATTTAGCCTCGGTTCTACAAAGATGCAAAGATACCAATCTGATCCTGAATTGGGAAAAATGCCACTTCATGGTTAGAGAAGGGATAGTGTTGGGTCACAAAATTTCTGCGAGAGGAATTGAAGTGGATAAAGCCAAAGTGGAGATTATTGAGAAGTTACCACCACCCACGACTGTTAAAGGAGTCAGAAGTTTTCTTGGACATGCTGGCTTCTACAGACGATTCATCAAGGACTTCTCCAAAATTTCCAAACCTCTTTGCAACCTTCTGGAAAAAGATGCGGTGTTCAATTTTGATGACAAATGTTTGTAGGCATTCAATTTATTAAAGGAAAAGCTCATTTCCACACCAGTGATCATTGCACCAGACTGGGAGCTTCCTTTCGAACTCATGTGTGATGCCAGCGACTTTGCAGTTGGAGCGGTACTTGGTCAGAGACGAGGAATGGCTCCAAGACAAAAGAGACCACGTACCACTGACGCCTCTACATCGGGTTCAGAGAACCGAAATCTACTTTCTAGTCAGCAGTATGCGAAAGACAGAAAGAAGAGGCTGGTCAAGAACGACTTTTTGAATATTCAGTATTTAGACCGGGCCTTGCTAGATGAGTTCGGGATGGTGGATAGAATTAGAGCAATTATTCAAGATCCAGCATGGCTCAGACTATTTGACCTTCAGGAGCCTGCTTACAAGAACTTGACGATTGAGTTCTTATCCACAGTGAAGAACATCCCGGACCGAGAGGAGTCCACTTTTCAGTTCCAGGCCTATGGACAAATCAGGGAAGTGAAGTTGAAACAGATGGGCCACATATTGGGACTGTACGACAGTGAGGAGGAACATAGGAATCTGCCCAACAGTTGGCCGACAGACATGACTCAGGAGAAATATTGGTTCCAGTTGGTTGCTCTGAGAGGGCAATGAGTCATTCGTTCCATCCAAGTCTTTGGCCACATCATTCAGAGATGTCGAGCACAAGCTGATTCACCATATTCTTGCACACACACTGTATTGCAAGAAGACTAGTCATAGTAAGGTGACTTCATTCGATATGTTCTACCTATATAGCCTTATCAGAGGCTATCCGATTGATCTTAGGGTAGAGGTGGCCAACTTTATATACCGGCAGGCAGATGATACGAGGACACGAGGTATGGGTTGTGGAGGCTACATTACACGGTTATTGAAGGGGATGAATATTTTTGAGCCTCCACAAGATGACGAGGTGTATGAGTGCAAGACGATCACATCTGCACCATTTAGAGGCTGGGGATTGTTGAAAAACCCCAGGCCAGCACAGCCACCGGTATTGGAGGAGGTTGAGTTCTAGGATATTTTTCCTAGAGACGTCCCATTTGAGATTCCCTCCACTTCTGCTCCTCCACCTCCTCCTACAGGTGCTTCATCGGCTTATGGCATGGACCAGCTTAGGCTGGATGTAGAAGAATTGAAGCGCCAGAACAAGGAGCTCAGAGATAGTCATGAGCAAGAAAAGAAAAAAAATAAGAAATTCAGAAAGACTATCTTTGATGCGCCGAAGACGGCCATCTGCTGCATTAGCCCATAGACGGGGGCTGGCATGACCTACCAGACTTCATCTGAGTCACATCACTCAGATAGGATCAGTTCAGAGCATACACAGACGGTCAGCCCAGGAGACACTGCG
Source organism: Combretum micranthum (assembly GCA_024138025.1). Lineage (NCBI taxonomy): Eukaryota > Viridiplantae > Streptophyta > Magnoliopsida > Myrtales > Combretaceae > Combretum > Combretum micranthum. The sequence continues at coordinate 158,011 of JAMXBD010002685.1, read as the reverse complement.
AGACACACACCTGAGGGGTGCAGCAGGCAGAGCCCGGGGCCAGAGAGCTAGAGACCCTGCTAGCTCTTATTTGATCTTATTTGATGTCTATATTTTTATTATTGGCCTGTATATTTATTGAGTACCCAAGATCCTGTGGGTGAACTCATTTCTTATTTTTTTGCTTTTATTTCTGCTTTTATTTTGTTTTTGTTTTTGTTTTTTGTTTTTTGTTTTTCTTTTGTAGTGAATACAGGAATCGGGCAAAGCAAATCTCTTGCAATGCCAATTTTGATGACTATGAATCGACTGACTTCAGGGAAGTATCCAATTCAGTTCTTATTCCTTTCCTCTGTTTGATTTGTTGAAAAACAGTGAGGACACTGTTTAATTGAAGTGTGGGGGAAGGGATAGAATTACATGAAGTGTTGAAGTGATGAATATGATATGTTTGCTGTTTTGTATATTGAAAAATCTCCACCTTGTATTTGTGGTTTGAAAGCAAAATCATGAGGAAATTCCGCCAAAATTTTTTCAAAAATCTCTTGAAATTAGAGATAGTACAAAGCAACGAATGAAAATCAATAAAATTGACTTGTGAAAATATCTTACTCACCTGCTGTTGTGATTGATTTACTAAGTTAAAATTAAGTTGTAAAATCCTCAAGGAACAAGTTTACTTTATTTTTAACTTTGGAATTGGAAATTTAAGAGCTGGTCAAGTCCTTTTGTTGAAAAATAAAGGTCTACTTCTTGGAAATTTTAGTTAGTATATATTCATTGAATTTTAACACTTGGTGAAAGAGGTAAAAGAAACTTTTAACTTAGTGATCCTTCATAAAAATAAGTCTTTGATATTGTATTGCATTCAAAAAGAAAGAAACAAGCATAGCCACTACTCCTCTGACTTGAAATTTTGAGTTATGAGTATCTGAACTTGAATGTTAAAGTGAGGAAGAGTTCTTAGGGGTATTTTGAAACCTGGTCACTTAGGTGATGAGCCTGGGATGTGCCGACTCAATGAACTCACTATAATGAGAAGGAAGAATGGCAAAAGTTCAATTCATGAGCTTTGAAAAAACAAAAAGATGGAGGCAAAAACCTCCCAAAAAGAAAATAAATGCTTGAGCAAGAAAAAGAAAAATGAATGCAAAAATATGCAAAGGAAGGAGGCTTATAATAAAGAAGGAGAAATTCTAAGGAAAAAGTAGATACCACATGCTTTCATTTTGTGTTACTTAGAATATATATAAGCTAGAAATCCAAAGAAGTTAAATGAGTATTTTTCCTTAGTGGATTGAGTATTTGCTTTTGAATAGAATTTTCCTTTGTTAAAAGTTGAGATTAAAAACTTGTTTTGTTTGGATTAGCTCCTAAATTTTGATTATAGTACTCTAATTGCAAGAAATTAGTATGGTTAGAGCTGTAGATACAAGAAAAATAAATTAAAGAAATTGAAATTAAATTGGAAAATTGTACTATCTATGAAGAGATTTCATTTTATTCTTCATTTTGCTTGAGGACAAGCAAAAGTTCAAGTGTAGGGGAATTGATAAGATCATATTTTATACAAATCTTGATGATCAAAAGAGCTAGAATGGATATTTGTTTTGATTAAATTTTATGTTTCAGGACTAATTTGGATAAAGAAATCAAAACAAGAGATTTTGAATTGAAAAGAGGAAAAATTGAAGTCAAGGCTGGCAATTCATCATTGAAAGCCGCCGGCGTTTAGACGGCGTAAAATCCAAGGCCGTTCCAGCACAGCCAGCTTTGCCTAGTAGAAGATTCAACTACCCTCAAAGCCGCCTCAAAGCTGCCGGTGTAGAAGATGAAGCAGCCAACGTACATGAAGGCCGGCAGCCCAGAAATGAAACATCACCAGCTTTGAAGGAGTTACATTATAAGCCGGCATGAAAGCCGCCGGCTTTGAGGCAGTGTACAACAAAGATTTGAAAAGACATGAAGACATGAAACGCTTGGGGGAAAATGAAGCAACACATCTGTTGGAATGCCTACGCCAGTGTTAAAGCCGCTGGCTTTGGGACGGCGTTCGTTATAAATCAGTCCAACGCTTCATTTCTGACTATATACGCCGGCTAGATCTACATGTAAGCCGCCGACGTAGAAGCATCCTACATTGTAACTGATATTGAAGGCTGCCAGTGCACTGCCTGCGCAAAGGACAATTTGAAGATACGCCGCCTGTAAGCCGCCGGCGTACAATGTGAAACAGCAAAGATCATTTAATGTTTTTCTTGAAATTTTTCCTATAAATAGGGGGTCTTCTCCTCACTTTTAGAATCATCCAAGTATCCAACAATCCAATCATCTATTCCACAATCCTAGTAGCTCTAGAATAATTAGAACAAGCATTCCATAGAGATTTTTGAAGAGATATTTGAAGTCATACAAGATTTGCAAGTGAAGCTTTAGTATTTTGAATTGGTGATATCTATTCTTATTCTTTTTATGCAATTCATATACTTGAATATTCTGACCATAATGAAATCATTTGCAATTTCTTATCTGATTATTGAATCATCATCTATGAGTAGCTAAATTCTTTTTGTGGGAAGTTGATGAAGCTTTAAACATGCTAAAATGATTTTTGAATCCATGTTATAAGATAGTTAGAATCATGAAATATTCATATTGAATTCTGATTATTCATCATACTTTTGATGTATAAGAATTCTAGTAACTCGGAAGGGAAATTAGGGTTCATATGAATTCATAAATTGAGATTAAATTGCAATTGCAGAAGCAGCGTAGTTTAATCTAATTTGAAATTGTCCATGAATATTAATGCAATGTTTTATATTGATTTCTCACTAAGGAATTAGGAGATGTTAATGTAAAGTATTAGTCAATTATAGAATCGGAAGGTTTATAATTGTAATTTTGATTCCACTAATAATTTATTTAGCGGAAGTTATTAAATTGTTTTGTGGTTTAAAAGGTTTTCAAATTCTATTTTTAAATCTTGACAATTTCTTATGAATGTTCATGAATCTAATTATCATTATAACATGACTTCAAGTTGATTGGCAATAGTTTAAAGTGGATTCTGCTCCTTCCCACACTTTTCACCATATCCCTCTCTTTAAAAAGCTTATTGCATTCATATAGATAATTAGTTAGATAAGATAGTTTGACTTAATCATCTTAAAAAGATCAATTGCCTAGATATTAGTATTAGTTGATAATAGCCTAGTAGTTAGTAAGTACTCGTGGGATCGACAATTTATTCATACTATATTACAATAGAAGACCTAGTACACTTGCTAGAAATATGCTTTAAAATTCACTACTAATCATAGCACATCAAGACCCGGGATGAGAGCTCATTCATAGGAAACTAAGACGCATCGGGGATGCATTCCATATGTGAGCCTAGCCGAGGCGAGTGCTATGAGCCAAGGGCTTGGGAACTAGTAGCAGTCGTTGTAGACTTTAATACCATCCCTAACCCAAGATACGGAGGGCGTAAATCCGTTCTGTGTGTGGGTTCCGGATACCCATGCATAATTGCTTACTCACGTGTTTGTTCATGCATAGCATATGATTGATTAATGCTTGCTTGTTCTGGTACGAAACTAAGAGAATTCTCACTAAGCTAGTGTAGCTTATACCCCAATAGTTGTTTAAATGAACAGGTTATCTCAAGAATGCAAAGTGGGGAGCAAATTGGTTGGAGCTCGGGATTCCGGCAAGAAATGAGAATGTTGAAGTTATCGGCTAGTTTTATGATTTGTCTTGTAATAGTTTATGTAGGGAAGTCTGTGGATGAATGTAATTGAAGTTGAATGATTTGTATTTTGAAGTATAGTGGTTTGTATCGAAAGTATAGTGGATTTTATTTCCTTTACATTGTTACTCAATTGTATCAACATAAAATGTATCATTCCGATGTGTCTCCTTTATGTGTTAGACACCTTGTACATAGTGTGGAAGCCTTCGCGTGACTGAGGTGGTCATTCTTAGGCTTTAATATTGTGTACGGCGGCGGACTGCCACGTTTAGGGTACCCTTCGGGACGTGACAGTTAGCTCCCAGTAAAACCCTAAATCAGAAAGTCGACCAGAAATCCTAAGATAACAAAACCTTAGGAAACCCTAGCAGTTTAGATTTGGCAATCCCGTGTTCTCAAACCAAGAAGCTGAAATATAAGTGGAAAGTGTAGATTGGCTCATATTAATATTAGGATGCCTAACAATATCAGATGAGTGGATTTTCGACCCATTCTGAGCTCGATCGGATACAAATCTTAAAAAGCGTGTCCTGACGCTTAGGATAATAAAAATATGATATTAGTATCATTAGATTCGTAATTTCATAACATTTCTAAATATATCAGTTACATAATTTCTTAGATTATAAAAGTTACAGTTATAACATTTTTATCATATTTTCATTACTATCGGTAATTTAATTGTCTAATCAACTTTTTGCCTTCTTTCACACCATTCACCAAGTACAACCACCCATACCCTATTCTTACATCTTTACAACCTATTCTTATAATTTTACATCACTTCCTTACAAATTTACCTTTCCAATATATATTTTGTACTCAAACTACTTATTAAGTTTGAATTTTATTACACAAATCAAATTCAACACACACTCTCCTCTCTCCCTCTCCCTCTCTAGAACCGGCGTGAAACCACACCCCCCCCCAACACCCACACATACGCACACAGGCCACAATTTGTTTTGTTTTTCTTCTATTAAATAATCACACAAAACCTTAAATTATTTTCCTATACAATATCTATTTCACCTTTCACTTTTTTACTTTTCTTCATTTCTCACAAAACAACTTTTAGAAGTCTCTTTTTCTCTCCCTCTCTACTCCTCTTTGCCGTGAGCCCTTATCCCACACATACACATACACAACTTTTTTTTTTCTTCAAGTTTCCTTCTCCAAAACACTATATAGGTAATAGATCTTGACCCTACCACTATAGAAATATGTAATGACAAGGTTATACATGCGTGGTTCCACCAAAAATCCCCATGAGCTTTATGCTAGGGATGTGGAAACACTAAAACATGATATTCTTGTCATCACAATGTATAGATCTTGCTATTAAAGTTGATATACTAGTGTTTTGATATATTATTGTTATATATTGTTCTTATATAAATTTTGTGCATATATTTTCATTATTACTCTCATCTACATATTGTTCATGATGCATTTACATTCATAGTATGAGTAGTATACTAGATTTACTTGTTTAGAGTAGTTAAAATGACATAGCTACTTGTTTTACACTACAAGAATTTTGATATATGGTAACGTTTGTAAATTTTGCAAACGTCGCCTTTCCTTTATACCCTAGTCTTGATTATTAAATGTATGTGAATATATACTATTAGTTACGTTTATACTCTACAAAAGTATTTGTAACTCTTTTATAAAAGTAGACGTTACCGATTCTTATTATATAATAAAAGAATAAACTGAAATAAAATAAAGTTTTTTTAATTCACTACATGAAAATATAAAGGTAACTAAATTTGAAAAGAAAAAGTAATTATTCCTTAAAAAAATTAATTATGCACTCATTAATAATCTTCATTTAATCCACTAATTATATCATAAAAAAAAGATTCCTAGCATTTACGAGCTAATACTAATTTGAATCCATTAATTATATGGGAAAAAAATGCCCATTATATTGGATTTGAATGCAAATTTTAAATTTGTCATTATATATATCGGCTGGTATTATGAGAATAATAATAACTCAAATAGAATTGCGAAGCTACCAGTAATTTGAAATTTTATAATTAAATCTTTATATATATTTTAAAACGGCGCGCCCTTTCTATCTCTCAATCTCCTCTGACTCTTGCTAATACTAAACTAGCCCTAACCCTAAAAGCACGAACAGCACAAACACATATTGATAACAATCTCGTTGGACACTCTCTCTCTCGCTATCTCCTCTAATGCCCTCTTTCACTCTCTCTTCTACCTCTCTAGCACTTTCTCTCCTATGTTTCCTTCTAGATTTAGCCACTCTCTCTCTCATTGTGCAAAAAGAAGTTTTGGATCCCTAATTTTGCTCGTAAAAGTAAGGTACTTGCTAACCCTCTCTCTCTCTCTCTCTCTCCCTCTCTCTATATATGAGTGGAATCGGTGATGGGTTCTTGTGTGGGTCTGGGTTGACTCAGTTCGTCAAGCTTGAAGGTGTATCCTGGGAATTGGGTTTGAGTTCATGTATTGGTGACAGTACTAGGCTGTGATGGTGGGTTTGAGTTTTTCTATCTCCAAATCAGAGAGATTTCTTTGCCTATAATTTTCTTTTCATGCATTTTTTTTATAATACAAGATAAAAGACTAACCAATTTTTAGTATAAGATTTTGATTATCATTTTTTTTAAAGCAAGTTCGAATTTTTATATTGTTTTTAGTTGAATTTGGCACCTTTCTTAATTGGGTTTTGTTTAGATATCTGAGTTGTTACGTGGAGCATCTAGTTTCTTTGTTTGTGTTATTGATAAAAATCAGTTGTTTAATTTTTTTTTTGTTTGTTCAATGTGTCTTACAGATTCATAAATGACCAAATAGTTGAAGTTGGAGGTATTTGGAGTTTTTTTTCCTTTCCTTGTTTTTTTTTTTTATATAGTGTTCTTGAAATTAATGTTGTGATGTTACCAATCCAATTCGAAATAACTCTTTTGTATCGGTTATCTTGTTATGTTGTTTCCGCAACATTCGTTGCCTTCTTTGTACCTACAAAAACATAGCAATGTACACAAAGTCCTATTTTTCATAAATGTGGCATGCCAAATGAATCTTATGGGTAATAATGTTAATTACTCTGATGGATAGTTAATTCTTAATTACATGAGAGGCCAAGTGCATTATTCTTTAAGAAGAAGCTTTGTTGTTGCCAAGTCTTACAAGATTCAATTTTAGGAGAAATCAATAGCAAATTAGATAGGATATTAAACTCGTTGAAATGATGTTGAATTAGCTTGAAGGCTAAGTATATGAGAGTTTAATTGGCATATTGAAATACATAAAAATGGGGTTTTTGATAATAATACATAGAATATGTTTGTTAGTGGTCTGAGCTAAGCTTTGTTCTTCTATATTCACGTTCTTAAGTAAATTGATTGGTTCTTCCCTTAAGAAAGTGTTTAAAAAAAAATATTTTGTTTCCATTCTTGATTGAAAGCTTCATTTTGCATATGGGAAAATACTTTTGTCACTATACCATCCAATAGTTAGGTGGAAAGAGAGTTGAGACAAACATATAGCATAGTTTTTTTTAGAGGAAACATGATTATACTTCAAGAAAATGTCCTTCATTGATTGAACTTGTAATACAGGGTTAATTATTAACAAGTATGTGCTCTGAACAGCATGCTATGTTTGGTTATAATTTGGAAATTATGTTTCTTTCATGACTAATATGTGCTGACTTAGTTTTGCTAGTTGATGTTCTTTGTCCAATTCATGTGCAAGTTCATGTTGGTTACATAAAAGTCTTTATGTAGTCATGGGAGCAATTGGTTTCCACTTTATCACAATCTGATGTGCCAAATCTTGAACAACAAATTTTGAATTGTTACTTCATGACTGAAGGATTCCAAGTGATCAATTGACACTTGATCACAAGAGTTATTGCTGCTATCTTGCTAGAGTAGAATTCTTCTCATAAATGAAAATGATGGTTGGGAATGCTATTTCTCTATTTAGAACATGTCTTACTTGGTTGCCATTGTTGAAGGGAAAAAGTGAAAATAGAATATGAAAAGCAAGTGCTAGAGGTGTGTTAATTTTCTTTTAGTTGTTCGCACATAAGCTAGAAGAGGTGAAGAAGTTTAATTGCAAAATTTGCATGGAAAGTGTTCCCTTAAAACATGTTTTTAGGACTACAACTTCTAGAGCATGTTTTCTAACAAAATTGAATGGGTACATATTTAACATATACAACTTAGGAATTTGGTAGCTTAAATAGTAGTGATTTGTTAATTCTGTTGTTTGTAAATCTCTTACGATGCCAAAAACTTCCTAATTATGTATAATAGTCCTTGATCAGTGCTAGAGTGCTCTGTCAGGATGTACACATGCATGGTTTGTAATTATGTATCGTAGTAGATAAGCTAATGTCTTTATAATTGTGTTTGTATCTAAGTTTTACTTATTCTTTTGCATAAAGGGAAAGCTTCAAGGGCTCTCTTGAAGCAGTACAAACAAGGGGTGCTTATGCATGATGAGTTAGGACTTGCTGTCTAGTTGGATGGTCCAGAGGTTAGCACTTTCCCATCCTAAAATTGCTTGTTTTATTATGTGAAACTAGCCAGTTGGTAGTATTTTGTTATTAACTTTTCTATACGTGGTTTTGAATTGCATCTATTCGATAATCAATTACTTGGTTTTTTTATATATTAAACTGTGTTTGTTAGTTTGTAGTAGACTTCTTAATATGATATATTTTGTGCAGTGGTCTTGTTCTTAGGATTTGTTGGGGTCATTTCTTAGAAACAATTTGACGCCATCTCCATCATCCTAACCAACAAAAATAACAAAATTCAATACACTTTGGTTCCACCTATGGATGTGCCGTGGTGTGCAATATTAGTAACTTGTCCTTTGTTTAAAGACAACACAAGTATCTTAGAAAAAAAAGTTCAATGGCAACAACCCAAGGTTTCACATTAGCCAGATTTTAAATTCTTTGTATCCATTATCCAAATATAATTGGTTTTCATTTCTCTTACTCCACCAAAATATATGGTTACTATGGCTTTCTTTAGTTAATCTATTTGCTTCCTGTTGGATGAGGTTATTGATTATAAAATTCAATAGAATCGACTTTCCCCTTACTAGCTTCCCCTTTATGCTTTTCAATTTGTGGGTGAATGATTGAACTGCTTGTATACCGATGTCACTCAAAGATTGCAAGAAAATGATTTCTCAACTTTTTCCAGAAGCCCATGCATGTACTACAGGGTTGAAGTCATTAACAACATTTGCCACTGATGTATGTGATAATATTTTGTATCCACTTTCTTCCTTTTGACATTGCTCCTTTGTCTTGATACCTTAGATTCTAGTGTAAGAGTTTTTTTAGCCAAAAAGATTTAGTTAAATAACCTAAAGCTAGTAGAATTTATGGTAACAAGTTGTTATTAAAAATTTTGCTTAGACATTTGGATATGCTTCTAGATTATTTTTTAGGACTTGGTGTCATAATAAATTTTCATGTGCTTTCAATGGATTATCTTGCTTGTGTTCGGATACAATTGAAGAGTATCCGAAATTATGTGGTGGCCATGGCTACCTAACTAATAGTGGCCTTCTTGAATTATTTGCTATGTACCTGTGTGCACCTACGAAGGAGACAACTGTGTCCTCTTGCAGGTTGGTTAATCATGAAATTTTACCATTTAATATAGCTTATTGTATGTTTAAATGAGGTTTTGTATGATGCATATAGCAAAGATATGCGGGAATTAGGTAAGATGCATTTGTTGTTATCTATGCTTGACAGCCAACATGATCAAGCTTTTATCATAAACTCCTATAATTACTTATTATTCTTTTGTCCTGCTTAAGGAAAGAATACAACTTCAAACATCACGACTCTAAAGGCAAGCTAGGGTTAGTCTCATGGTAGGTACTGCATAATTTAGAGCCATTAATCTCCTATGAGATTGTCAAATGCTTTACTGCCTTTCTGCTTACAGTCAACATTAATATGATGCTTTAATGCTTTCCGTACATGTACATGTAATCAGTTCATTTGTTAAGTTTATTATTGTTTAACAATTTAAGAGGAATATGATGTTATTTACTATATTCTTGGCAATGTGAACCTTTCTCCCACATTATTGTATGGAAGAATTTTATTGTCTAGTGAATAAGATGAATATGGTTTGATAGACTCACTTTAATTAGAAAATGCTTCTTCAAATGTTTTTGGAGTACTTTTTGATAGAATTTTTTCTGAATAAATTATTCTTATATTCCTTTTAAATTGTAGTTTATCTTGTCTTTGTATGATGTAAGTCTATTGGTATAATGTAAGATCTGACTATTTCATTTTAATATTGGTATAGTGTAAGTCCATTAACTTTTTTTTTTTTAACACTTTAAATATCTGTACCAATATAATATATGTTAAAAACAAAAACACAAACAGGTTAATTTATCAAAGATGTAGGTACATTCAGATAAAACTGAAATTATATAAAATATTCTGAATTAGTGATATAATATATAAATTGTATGTCGAACCATTTATTTTAATATTTATTGGACATTCTGTTTCACATTTGGTATAGGAACGTTCAATTTGCAATATGATAGATGAAACTCATTGACTAATTATTGCTTTTATGAATTAAATTATGGAGCAAAACTAGAATAGGTAAATACCTCATTTTGTACGTGAATGGAATGGAAACGAAAAAGTCCTTGCATAATTTTCTTCTTAATAATAATTCTCCTCTTGCCAATAGCCATCATGTTGGGCATTCACTGGATGTGAGGAGGTTATTCTATAATGAGGCTCTTTCTTTGCATTTTTATTTCAATAAATATTTAGTCAAACATTATTATATCATTGTGATTTAAGCTTGTGGATTGATGAAAAGACAATTACATCATGTAAATATGTCTGCATTAAAAATCTGGAAATATTGTTTTCAAATATAATTTGCTTGTATCGTTAAAAGATAATTATGTCTCCTCTTGCAGCAATGGATAGGCCAATACTTGAACCAAGTGTAAGTGATTACAATAATCTTGAAATAAGGCATTATGGAACATATATGTTGGTGAATGTAGTGCTGTAAGTATGATATGAGAGAAGAAAATGTTAGAGTTGTGTTGTGTTGTATTGAATGAAGTGGTTTGGGTTTGTTTGATGCAAGAGTTATTGATGTCATATCAAGTCCATGAGTTTTATTTTTCATTTGAATGGATTAATGTATTTGATTTCTACAAAATACAATTTTATAATATTTTCAATAGAAACTAAGTTTTAACAAATCTTACCAATTGTGGCTAGAACTACTATGAGAACCTGGGTAATGTGAATTTTTTTGGCTACATGTTGCCTCAAGCATAGTTCTTCTAAGACATTCTTGACATGATGTTTGCTGAATAGTTGTACGAGGCATTGGCAGACCAGTTGACAAATATTGTTGCTAATGCAGTAAGCCTATCTTTCGAAGAGAAGAAACTATGCTTTTGACTGTAATTTTATATACTTTATAACCAGTCTTAGATACAAATATATATCTCTTGGAGTTTGATAAACTTTAATTTGATATGATAGGTTCTCTACATTCAAAAACCAAGGAACTCGTCGACCTAACCTATTCATGGTGGAGATTATACACATGTGTCACAAGTTTGATATGGATACAAAGTTGGTAAGATGAACTTGTATTTAGAATTCTACATTGTTATACAAAACATGGCTAAACATATTCACTACTTTTGTTATGGAACTAGTTATTTTTGCATGTACAAGAAAACAAGATCAACATCTAAGATGGGTGAATAAATCTAACTGTTTGTCAACATATCACAAGCAATAAGCCTAGATGGTGCTGGAAATCAAATTATTGTTGGGAAAGAAATCCACTCTTCAGGAACTGATGTAGTAATCTGCTTTATCATTGCCTCTTGAGACTTATTGGGATAGGTAGATGAAAATTTTTAGTATATGAGTGGTATTGTGGTTACATTGAAGATCAGAAGCTTAATTAATCTTTTCTTTTGCTCTAAGAGCAATTATAAAATTAGTGTAGTAGCTTTATGCATATATTTCACTTTGTTCAACTTATGTTTGGTTTTGACTCCATTTTATTTTTCTTATATATAAATTTTTGTGTCTTGTTGATGTTTTGGGCTTGCCGTAAGATCTTACTTCAGTGATTACACTCAAAAAAGAGACTACTCTAGCTTATTTGATTTTTTTTTTTTGTTGAAGCCCTGCTATATGAGTTGAAAGAAACATGGTTATTGAAGGAAGAAAATGTATGCTAGTGGGAGATGCATCTAGAATATATGGCCTATTTATCTTTTGGCCACTAAAAGATGCTACACTTGTAGACTGCATTTCCTTTTGTTAGCCAAGTACTTATGGTGATAATCATAATCTTGGAAAAGTTCCATGCTCACCAGAGTATATTGGGTTCTTTCTTGCCCTTGATTAGTGAAAAAAAGTGTAAAAAGGAGACTGGTGGACGAGAACCTCTACTATTTTTTTACTTCTTTTATCAACTATTGATGATTGTTTTCTACAACATGTATATCTACTGCAAATATTTATAAGGTTATCCTCAATTCTTTTAAAGCTTCTACCCATGAATTATGTTTTTACAGGTTGAAAGTCATCTTGATCATGGATCTAGGCATTCGGATATGAAGCGTAAAGCAGAGAATTATTATATCTTGGCATGCAATGTATCTTTAGAGTATGAGAAAAGGTGCCTACTATTAATCCTTGCTCCCCCCCACCCCTCATTATAATAATATATTGGGTTTGTTTTTTTTTGTTGTGGGGGGGGGGGGGGGGGGGGGGGGGGGGGGGGGGGGGGGGGGGGGTGGGGGGGGGGGGGGGGGATGATGGGGGTGGTTGGGGATGCGGGGTGCGGGGTAGGGGTTTACCAATTTTGTAATTTTGAACCTATGATGAAAAGACATTGATCTAAGATTTGTTTAGTGCATTGAATTATGGATTTATTTTTATCTTAATTTTTATTAACAAATCTTTTTTGTTTTAAACTCTGGTTCCATCAAAATGTCTACCTTTTTACTCACTTTACTGGGGTAAACCCTGCTTCTTAGTTAGAGAGTTGTGTGTCAGGTCAGAAGGTGTTGTTGCTGTGAGGGTTTGCTCTCTCAATTAACCATTTCTATTACTTTCTAAATCAATACATTACTACCCTGTTAATTGTTGTTAAATAAGTCTGGCATTGCTTCAAATTAAGCCATGTGACACTACTTTTAATTTTGCCTAAACTTTAAGCGATAATGGGCCTTTGTCTGCAACTACAACTATGCATCCTTGTTTTTGATTTGTTTATTCATTGCAAATCTAACGGTCCTTTCATTCTGTTTCACCTCTTGCTTTAAATACTGGACAGTTCAGTTTGAAGGAGAAACTTGATTGATTGGACTTTGTATTGTCATTGTATATTCACATGACATCTTTTGGTTGTATCTAGCTTGGAGTGGTAACGTACTAAAACATTCTACTTTAGCGAAATCAATGTAGGATTTTTTTACTCAAATGATAAGCAAAGAGAGGCAATGGTTGCAACAGAGAGGTATCAGGTTGATGAAAGAGGTGTGAAATTTTTGAACTATAGAATAAGGTAAGACTCAAGAATTTCAATCTGTATATGCTAGATGAGATGCAAAATGCTAGGTTTTATGAATAGATCTTGATATTTTCCAAGTTTGTTCTGGCAATGACAGCAGCTTCATGGTCATAAATCAGAGGGGAATTGATCCACCATCATTGGACATCCTTGCGCGAGTTGGGGTTAGCATCTCTCTCTCTCTCTCTATGGGATTTTAGTGATTTCATTAACCTGACAGAATGTAGAAAAAAACACCTCGTACAAGTAGTAGAGACACAACAAGAGAATTGTGTAAATGCACTACATGAAAACATAAAATAATGCATGGATACATGCTTTTAGTTAGTGCAAAGCGGGGCCTAGACCAAAGAATTAGAAAGCAAGGAGCAAGGTCAAAGAACTACAAAAATAAAACAGATGCTTAGATACTTAAAAGGGGTTTGTTACATTCTTAGGTAGACTTGCTCACTTCTGCTTTTAATTGTCCTTACTTTCTCCTAATTGAAATATTGTTATAAGTGACCCTAATTATTCTCTAGCATTCCATTTTGTAAGAATGCATTAAGGTGAAATGTTACTTTGGAACTTCATAATATTGTAACAACAAAGTTTGATGAACTAAACACTATAGGAACTAAAGGATCACATATTAGTCAATTAGGTTAGAATTTCAATTATATTTGCGAAATTTAATTACATTTATAAGTGATATTTTGCATATTAGGTATGAGGTATCCTGCAAATTGAGAAGTCTAGGATATCATAGAAACCAGAATTGCGTTTTCTACGAGGTAAAGTTTTCAATACAGGTTTTGATATAGACTTGGATGGCTGTGCTCAGTATCCCAGATTATGAGAGTCAAGTGTGAACTGGAGCTGGACCTATTCTTTAGCATCTAATAGCTATCGTGAAGCAGAGGTTTGGCAGGTTCTGGCTGAGGTGACAAGTTATGATGCTTACTCTAACATAATCTTGGTTTTGGCAATCTTTTTAATGTTGTCATATCTTAACTTTTAGTATGTGCATGATTAGCTTTTTAATCTCTTGGGATTTTTAGCTTTGTTTTAGATCATCTAGGACATAACTATGTTGGGGAGAGTTCAAGCAAAATATGAGATAAAATTTGAATTGTTGGATATGCTTTTTGAGAAATTTGCACTGAAATTGGTGTTCAGGAGTTTGGTAAAGATAACCCTAGAGAAACTAGTTTGTTATTTTTCTTCGTTTTTATTTATCTATTTATTTTTTGTATTTTTGTCAGTTTTTACATGTAGCCTTAATAATCTTTTAAGGCATTCAAACGATTCCAATGAGATATATATGGAAGAAGGTTCCAGCAGATTGTGAATGATATTATTGCTGAAATCTTTTTACCTCCCTTAAGTTTCCTTTGGTGGTGTCATTGGGTGAATAAAGGATGCATGGAATGACGGTTCTTTGGGAACTCTTATTGCTCATTTGCATCTAGACAAGGGACAGGTCAGCAGGAGGTTTCTAGATTTGGTGCTGCATGTGCTGCCTGCTAAAAAAAAATGCTTAAGTAGCTTTTTCAAAGGAATTGTTTGGGAGTTTAAGGAGGGGACGGGAGGGGAATAGTGGTTTTTTGATGTACATGACCTATATGAATTATTGTAGCTGTTTTCATAGGATAATGGATGTTCATTCATGGATGACGTTCCAACATCATGCTATTTTGGTTCTGTATGTGGTTTAAAGCATGCTAGTGTGTTTTAATCTTTAGAGAAAGCATCAGTGGAGTGTCCTTGTTGTAACTTGCTTAGATTCTCATATATTTTGTATATAGTACATCGGTATATGCTATCAAATAATTACCAATATTGAGCAGAAGCAATCCTAGTGTGCTGCATCTACTCTAAAAGAATTTAACATATATTTCTTTACCAATGAACATGATGTAACAAAACTGTTAAAGGATGGGAAACCAATGATACAAGGATGGTATTTTAGTTAACATTCTTGTGCTAACTACCTGTGATATCTAAGTTAAAGGTGGCAGTCAATGTTGGTCTGAACGACTAATAACATGAACATTGAATATTCTTGGAATATTCTATGAGTTGTTGCTTAAAAAAAGTTCTTTGCTAGTCAGGTGCTCTTGGTCTTTCACATGGAGTTCAAAGGGATTGAAAATAATAAAAAAAATTCTTTGGTACTTAGTAGAGCCTATCACAATTATATACAATATATATTTTATAACATTCTTTATTAGAATTTGAGAATTTTTTTTAATTTTTAATTTTTTATATCAATCATTTGTTCACGTATATTTAAATATTGGTTATTTTTTCATGGGAACTCCAAGACGAGAATTGAAAATTTTCGGTTTTGGTTCCCATTTTTCATTTTATTGTTTGATTAAAAATAAAAAGAAAATTCACTATTGTTCTTTGTTTTGCAGGACCAAAACAGATGGCCGATTTGATAAGAGGGGTTTGTTTCCTTCCAACCATCGAAGGAAGAGGGTTGTGTGGCTTTGAGGGAACGACTATGTTTCTTCTATTGATACTAAACAATATTGTTCAGTGCTTTTTTTTTTCTCTCTCTTTACTATAAGGATAGGCATGCTGATATTTAAGTAATTTTTGTGTTATTAGATCTTATTATATATCGAGCGCATGGTATACTCTGTATTAGTGATATTTATTTAACATAATTTCATGTGCAAAAGTATTAGCAGGTATAAATTATAGTGATCAAACAGGTGTATATTACTAATTGTGCATATGATGTACAATAAATAAGTATATATTGGCAAATCAAACCGAGTTAAACATTAATTGCCCATCCTTCTCTACAAGAACAACCATGTCTAAACGTTGCTAATTTAAAATAACAACTACTTTTAGAAATTGTATTTCAATTGAATACCTATATGTAGACGTCGCCAATGTATTAGAATAGCCACGTTTAAATTGCGGTAAATGTGAGATTTGTCACGTTTATAAATCGCCATTGTGGTCCAACAAACATATATAAAGCTTATTCAATCCGTGCATGGCCACGGTTAAATATCGCCAATTATGTAATTTACTTACGTTTACCGTTACTAAAAAAAATATTTACCCACGTTTAAACGTCGCCAATCACAAGTTTCCCTCCTTTTATATTTAGTGGGATGGATATTAGTCATATTTAGCTACACATAAGTGTGACCAAAACATGATAATAGGCCATGTTTAAACGTGGCCTAACAAAGTGTATTTGGTTATCAAACTAACATTGGCGACGTTTCAATTTTTAACGTTACTTATCAAATCTGCGACTGACCTTTTGCGACGTCTATAGGCCACGTGTAAAAAAACGTGACAAAAAATTTTTGGTCACGTTTAATTAATGTTTAGCTACGTTTATTAGACAGCACAAAGGCTCATTTTGTTGTAGTGTTACATGCATGAAAGACTTGCTACATGATTTTTTTTAGGAAGGTGTCGACCAAAACTCAAGATCCATTTTGTGTCTATCAAAAAGTGATTTTTAAAATTCGAATCTTGAGAAAGAACCATTTAGAAAACCTATTTTCTAACTTCAAAATGAAAGTCTTACATATAAAATGAAGGACTTAGGTGATTGGTATCATAAAGGAGTGATTTTTATAAGATAAGCTATAATCCCCCTAATTTTACGTAATCTAATTTTAAGAATTACTAAAATTGTAATATAGAATTATATAGAATCATATTGAATAAGTAGTAAAAATCACTCCAAATTTTTCTCTATTTAAAAATACAATATGAATGAATTTGATTATAGTTAGAAAGAATAGAATCGTTACCAATAAAAAATTTCGAAATTAAACTGTAATTTCCATGATCTCAAAAAATTTATAAAACGATGATAAACCTATCAATATAAATTCCTCAATCCTTTTTCCTTAAGTTTTAATACTTAGAAAATAAATCCTATGCTTGAATAAATAATGAAATAATAGTGTTCAAAACTATTATTAATTTATCAACAATATTGAGTAGCCCTAGATAAAAATATGTTGCACAACAAATTAAATAAATCGATCCTATACAGTAAAACATATATTGGTAAAATAGATCAATACTAAGAATCTAGATCTTAATGAATATTTAAATTACATTAATATTCTAATTAAAAAGGTTTACTTTTGGAAATTAAAATCCTGTATTGCAAAGTAACATTTATAATTTCAAACTAGAAAATGAACAAATTAGTAAATGGAAACTAGTATCAAATATAGATTCAACAAAAATCTTAAGAAAAGATCTATGAGTTGTAATAAACACATTCCTAGTTTGAAAAACCCAATAAAATTCCTTACCTTAGTAGATACTAAAAATGAGATTTCGTATGTTTAAACTGATAATTCAAGTATAGTTAGAAGTAGCTCCAATTTTCAAACCGATAAGATATAGTTTATTAACAAACATATCGGTATAAAACAATAATCTAAAGATAAATTACTAGGATTATAAATACATAATAGATATAATTACCAATCAAAATTACAAGTCTAGATCTAAAAATAAAAAAAAAATTTCAAACCCGTTGTTATACTTGTTAGGGAATTCTGAACTCATTAAGACATAGTTCTTAAATATTTTATATGATTGAAAATTTAATCGTGTAAGTTAAATACTAAAAATAATTAATCATGTAAACCTTAAATTAAAAAAATATGAATATATCAATAATCTGGAATTTTGTAGTAACTTAGATAATTTATGAAACTTGTACATAACGGTTATAAATATACGTTTATAAATTAATATTTTCTACATATTTTAGCTAATAATTTTATGTAGCAAATAATAAACAAATAATAATTAAAAAAAAGGAAATGGAAACCGACGAAGCAAAGCAAATCACGTGGAACAAGAACATGGAGCAAAATTGGCATGGGCTGCAAAGTTCTACGCACGGAAGCAGAGTTGAGTCATCATAGGAGGCCACCAGAAATTTTCACGCGCCAGAACAGAAGTTGACTCAGCACAGATTTCCTTCGCACATGGAAGCATGGACGCTGAAGAAGCAGAGGACAGCTGCAGTTCTGTTGGAATCTCTCATAATATTTTGATGATAACAAAAAGGAGTAAAAGTTTTTTTAACAAATAAATAAAGTATAGCAATCAAAACCAAAACCAAACCAAAACCAAAAATTTCATGATTGAACTAATCATCAGATTTTTTAGAAATTGTTTCAGAAGGTAGTTCGAGTCATTTTCAAGGTATTTCAGATTCATTTTGAAGGAAGATCAGAAAACTAATTTGTTCCAGAACAGAAGATGCACGAATGTTGCGAATTTATTTATACCCTATCATCTGAAGGCCTGACTCCACGAAATGATATATTTGGGTAGTATATTCATTTTGTTCCACTAAAGTTGGATAAAATATCCAAGGGGATTTATTTTATCAATTTTATTATAAGTACGTCTATTTAATTTTCTTGAGGAAGAAGATGTCAGATTTTTATATTCAGTGGTCAGCAAATTCCTAAAGATAAGGATATTTTACCAAGTTCATGTTGGTTCAAGATCTTTAAAGCTTATCTTCAAGGATAAAGGTTATCATATTTATGGGATAGTTTGTTGAAGTATTTATCCAAATTGTTATGGATAAACATATCAAGATATATGAGACATTATCAGATGACAGCATCAACGAAATTTGGATAAAGCTAAGAAGATTATTCGGGATTGATCATACACGTAACAGACACTTCAAAGGAGGGAATTTGCCAAGTCAAATATTTTCAATTTGAGAAGAATTCGAATTGTTTTGAACGATTTTTTTTTGCTAGCCGTTGAGATAAAACAATATATAGAGGAAGCACAACAACAAGGAAGATATGATGAGAAGAACGAATCTTGCTCTAACTCTCTGTTGAAAGAAAAAGTCTTCGAGTGCATTTCTCTCAAAAGTCCTTGCGTTACAAAGTGTTCACAATATATTTGTTCGAAAGATAGGATATTTATTGTATTTCCTTCATTGAGTATCATTCAATTTTTTTTGTGAGGTTGAGTGTTGCAAGTTATCTGTTTACCAATTGTGTGTTATAGGATAACCGTGAGAATTGGGACAGAGTGTATTGTAGCCAAGAGGATTGGCAAGACAAGCTTGTAATTTTTGATTTTGGATATAGTGGAACAAACCGGTGTGGAATACCGGGTCCCCAACGTGGAGTGGAAGAGAGGACTGACGATCGAGGCGAACCCTATAAATCGATTTGCATTTTTCTCTACCCTACTCTTTTTATTTTCGTGCAATTTATATTGAAGTATTGATAAACTGTCACGTTTCAGAACCTGTTTCAGAGAGTACTTCAGAGAGTTGTCTGATATCCACATAAAATTAAATTTGATCTGTTTTGAATTAAATAGATATACAAGTGTGATTATCAGCTGTGATTAGTTTCTAAACAGCAAGTTTAATTAATTCTAAGTTTAATAAAGTAATCAAAAGGAAGTGAATTGAAAATTTCGAAAAGAATTTATTTTTGTGAAAAAAGCAATTCACCCCCCCTCTTGCTTACATTATTGGGACCAACAGTTCATTTCCCCACACACAACATATGAATATCATGGAGGCAGCCATTTCTCTTCACGCGCGCATGAAGTCAAGTTGCAGCATCCAAGGGCAAGCTGCTGGACGTCACGCACACAACGCTTCACAAATAGAGGACTGGATATGAAATTTTCTTTATGTACAGCAGCAGCAGCAGTGGACTTCTCAGCTGCAGCAGACCCAACCACATCCAAAACTTTTACCACAAATCTAACACTAATATTCAACATGAAAAGTACATGAACTCCAACCAAAATAAACCACATGTAATCAACATTAAATACCAAGAAATTCATCTCAAATAGGCAACTAAAACAACTCCAAATCTGTCTTGAAAATTCCAAACCAGCAGCGACAGCAGAGGAGAAGTCAAAACAGAACAGCAACATTCCCACACACATTCCAACTCGGTTTTTGACAAAAATATAGGCTTAGCTTGAGTTGAAAATTTTTTCCAAATGAACACCAATAGTAGGCTTCTAAATGTACACCTCAAATACCAACCATTGGCTAGAAAACAACAAAGAAAATCTGATCACAAAACCATGTAAACCAAGATGGAAAATGTCAACAAAAACTACAGTAGAAATTTCGATATTCAACCTCCGATTTTTTATCCCATTTTTATACAAATTGAACCCCTAATTTACACTCATAAATGGCCTTAATTAACTAGAAAACAAATAAAATTAATGCCCCTTGAAATTAGCTACAAATTTTATACAAATTCAACCAAAAATTATCCTTAAATTCGTATCAAATTTTCACCCAAGAACAACAGCTGGAATTTGTATTTTTCCAAGTCTAAAACACCCTCTCATGTACCTAAATCTTAGCCTAACATTAGTATACATATATAGGCTTAAGTTGGCTACAAACCAACTTAAAATCTCCCCAAACACAATTCAAAAA
This sequence comes from Combretum micranthum, assembly GCA_024138025.1. Taxonomy (NCBI): domain Eukaryota; kingdom Viridiplantae; phylum Streptophyta; class Magnoliopsida; order Myrtales; family Combretaceae; genus Combretum; species Combretum micranthum. Next base: position 137,214 of record JAMXBD010002685.1, on the reverse strand, counting down.
TTTGCCCCAAACAGCCACCACGAATTTCATATATCCACCTTCCATGCTCACTTGATCAACCTTGTTTAAACACTACAAAAATAAAGTGTATCTCTTGTTTATATCCCATAGCATTATCTAAACATCAATACTCATCAATCACAATCAAAAACCCACTTTAACTAACCCAAACAACATCAAAGACCAAGCTAGATAGTCTTGGTTTACCATAGATTCAAATTAGAATCTAGGCTCAACAAGGTAAGAAAATAAAATAGATATATATGTTAGTTTAGCTAGATTAATTTTTCCTTAGTTACTCATTTTCTTACTACCCTCTTTAGATCATTATTTTATCAAGAAGGAGGAGCTAAACCCCATCTATGATCCAATCAAGGTAAGAATTACATTAAGTTCAAATATTTTTATATGATTTATAGAATTTATCTTATAAATTTATCAAGATTAATATAATAGTATATTTATGTTATTTAGACTATTTAGTATATAAATACATCAACTTGAAGATTTTAAGTGTAGAAATTCAAGTCTTAGAAAGGAAAAACCAAAACCACACTTAAATTACAACAAACTAAGTTGAACTTTAGATTACTCATGGATATCCCTGGAAGATTGAATAAACTGTATTGATATGTTTATTATAAGCCAAAAACGACCCCACCAATGGAAAGAACATGAAAAATCTTATGAAATCGACTATTTATTTGTTAAAAACGGATAAGAAACGAATTAGATATTGCAAAAATAAAAACAGAATCACTATTGTCAGACTAATACGAACAGCACGGACTGTCTTTGTATTTTTCGCCTCCTTAATGACCTTATTTAATAAAAACAACCTTATCAATGGATTGTACTCGGAAAATACTATAAACATGACTATTTATTCGTAAAAAACGGACTAGAAATGAGTTAGATATCATCAAAACGAGTTTGACTACAGTTATTAGGATTCACTTGAAACCTATGCATGTGTTTCATAAATTTGAAAATTGTACAAGTCTCTTTTCTTGAAAATAATTCTACCACTAGGAAGTACTCGAAGAGTGCTAAAATCGACTATTATACAATGAAATCGGATTTAAAACGAAATAAGAATCGCAAATAGAAATTCACTCAGTTTTCAATCTTAATAAACCAATATTAAGGTTACTGCTGTTTCTATAATATAGTTTGATAATTACCATTATTATTATACTGTTTATACTATTCCGTATTATTGATATTTTTCATCAAGGATCATTATAATTATCAAAACTGTTATTATTTTATGTTATGTCACTATATTTATACTATCATCAATTCTATTATCATTTTTATCACTAATATTATTATTTACTAATAGTATGAAAATTGTTGTTGTTATTTACTTGTATTAATTACTAATATTGATATTAATTTTTCAATACTAATATTACTGATATATCATATTATTATTAAGCTTCAACTCGTTTTGCAATAAAATTAAAATTGAAGTATAATAAAATTTGATATATCTATTCTCCATATACATATAATTTTTATTAAAATAATTTGTTGAAGGTATAGGTACTTGATATAAACCAAATTTATTCATATTTTGTGAATGCCAAAATGAACCTTTATTGATCATTTTTATTAAGAATTTGGCACTTCAAAACATTAATGTATGCTTTCAGGTCTTTAAAGGAAATATTTTTCAAGGAAAGCAAAGACGGGTCAAAAATGCAAATTTTGGATTAAGAAGAACTCAAAATGACAAGATCAAGCTATGTTTTTCAACCATTGCAAGGAGGAAGCAAAATTAAAGAATGAAAATCAAGCTTTTGAAAGACATTTGCAAGACATGACCTGTCTCTCACCATGTCAACCTGGAAATTGAACTTTGCAAAGGACATTTGTGAGACATGACCTGTCACTCGCCCTGTCGATTTAATAAAAAGTCATTCAATGAGAAAACGACTTTTTAACTACAGTAACCTCCATTTTAAGACAAAAACGTTTATTTCGGTTATGGAAGGAGCGTTACTTGAAGGGCCAAAAGACTCATAACCTCCAAAACCTTTCATCTCTCCTCATCAAGAGCAATTAATTCCATTCAATTGAAGATGTTATAAAAAGGAGATGGTGGAAGAGAAAGAAGACAGAGAAGATTTTGAAGAGTTTTAAAAAGAAAGAGTTCTGGAGATTCCAATAACAATTCAAGATCATCAAGGATTGAAGATCCGACACTTTGAGCTATAATCTTTTCGGGTAGTATCATGAGTTCGAATTTCTATTTGAATTTCATGTATTACTATTAATTACTATGAAGGAGTAGTTTTTCAGATCTGGGTTTTGTCGAATTTCATATTTATCATGTGTTGAGACTTTGTTCTTAATGAATTATTGAAGTTCTTTTGTTCAATTGCATGTTTGTTAACCGTTCTTAAGTTTGTATGTCCGGAAATACAGATTTATGCATGAATTTCATTAAGTTAATTGAAAGATTACTTTTATGAATTGATATATGCAATTGAAGAGATTTGTTTGTAATTCTAGACATAGAATAGCAAGAATCTTCTATTTTAAGAGTTCATGTTATTAATGCAAATTTAGGTTGCTATTGATTGAGGAGACATCCTAATCGATTAATCTAGGTTTAGATAAATTGTTAGATTCGAAAGAATTGATAATTTGCTCAAGGAACTCTATAGCTTAAGAACTAATCTAAATTATCTAATAAAGATTGTCAATGATTCACATGATAAATTGAAAGTAAGACAAAACCTGGATTATTAGACCTTATTGAATCTTGTTTGGTTATTGGAATTGTGTTAATAGTGTTTTAAAGAAAATTAGATAAGTAGTAAAATCATCAAAATTGTTCAGTTAGATAGTAGAATACGATTTAGTACTAGTATTTGCCTATTCCCTGAGGACGATCCCGATTTTTAAAAGCTATACTATATTCACGATAGGTACACTGCCTATTACCTTTATAGCAATTTAAGAACGGGCCTTTATAAATTGAAAACTACGCTTGAAGGTAATCATCAAGTTTTTGGCGCCGTTGCCGGGGAATTTGAGCAATATTAGGAAAAGTTTATTTCTGCTAATCTAACTTTAAAAAAAAAAAAAAAATCTAACTCCAATCTCTGATATTTTGTAGTGCATGCCAAGAAGTTCCTCTTCAAGACTTCTAGATTTTGATCCGGAGATAGACAGAACATTCCACAGAAGGTTAAGGAGTAACACAAGAGAAGTTGCTAGCGAATTGATAGATCCACTCATGGCTGATAACAATGAAGAAGTTCCCAAAACCAACTTGGATTATGCTAGACCTACTCTGGATGGTACTGGCCAACTGTGGTGAAACCGCCCATTGCGGCAAACAACTTTGAAATCAAAAGTGTGGTGATTCAGATGCTGCAACAATACTGTCAATTTGACGGTCTACCTGATGAAGATCCACATGCTCATATTCAGACATTTTTGGAAATTTGTGAGACATTCAAAAACAATGGGGTAACAGATGATGCAGTGAGGCTCCGTCTATTTCCTTTCTCATTGAGAGGAAGAGCCAAACAATGGTTATCCTCATTGGGTCCGGGAGCCATAACAACATGGAACAATATGGTGGAACAATTTCTTGACAACTATTTTCCACCATCCAAAACCGCTAAATTGAGAAATGACATCTCGTCATTCAATCAACAGGATTCTGAGACTTTATATGATGCATGGCAGAGATGGAAGGATTTACTAAGGAAATGTCCTCATCACCAGGTACCAAATTGGATGCAAGTTCAGACCTTTTACAATGGTCTGAATACAACAACTCGTCAATTAGTTGATGCTGCAGCTGGTGGAACTTTGAATTCCAAGACCCCCGAAGATTCACTAAAGCTCTTTGAGGACATGGCAAAGAACAATTACCAATGGGGTAACAACAAGGGGAAGCAGAAAGTTTCAGGAATGCATGAAATCGATATGATGACTACTATACTTGCTAAAATGGATGCTTTGAGTAAACAGGTAATGGAAGCAAAGAACTCACAAGCAATTCCGGTACAATCTGGAAATTTTGTTGCTGAAAATTACCTTCTTGACGCTGAGCAAGTGGATTATGTGGGAAACCAAGGAAGATATCAAAATAATCCATATAGTCAAACATACAACCAAGGGTGGAGAAATCATCCAAACTTTTCATATGCCAACAACCAAAATGTGCAAAGGCAGAATTTTTCAAATTTTCCACCCGGATTTCAAAAGCCACAGCTTCCGCCTCCACAACAGCTTCCACAATTACCACCACCACCTCCACAAGAAAAGAAACCTAGCTTGGAAGAATTGATGACCAAATTTATCCATACCTCAGAAGCTCGCTATCGGAACCAAGAAGCCTCTATTCATACCCTGGAAAATCAAATTGGACAGCTGGCCAAGATGCTATCTGAGAGGCAACCTGGGTCACTTCCTAGCAATACTGAGGAGAATCCAAGGGAACAGGCAAAAGCAATCACTTTAAGGAGTGGAAAAGAAGTGGAATCAAGGAAAAGGAAGGAACCGGAAGGAGAAAAAATTTCAAATCCTGATGAAAAGAAGTTTTCAAAAGAACAACCCTCTGAAGTAAGAGTCTATACTCCTCCTATTCCTTATCCTGCTCGTCTTCATCAAGATCGTGACAAGGAACAGTTCGGGAAGTTCTTGGAACTATTCAAGCAACTTCACATCAACATACCATTGGTGGAGGCACTTTCTCAAATGCCAAAATATGCCAAATTCCTTAAGGAATTATTATCCAACAAGAGGAAGCTTGAGGATGTGTCTACTGCTGTAGTTGGAGCGGAATGTTCAGCAATAATCCAAAACAAACTGCCAGCGAAATTGAAAGATCCGGGAAGTTTCACAATCCCGTGTGTCATTGGAGAACTTTCTGTTGAGAAAGCTCTAGCGGATTTAGGGGCAAGCATCAATTTAATGCCTTATTCATTCTTTAGAAAGCTGGGTTTAGGTGAGCCTCGTTCTACAAGAATTAGTTTGCAATTAGCCGATAGAGATTACCCAAAGGAATTATTGAAGATTTATTGGTAAAAGTTGGGAATTTTATATTCCCGGTTGACTTTGTGATTCTTGAAATGGATGAGGATGGGGAAGTGCCTTTAATTTTGGGACGACCTTTCCTAGCTACCGCTAGAGCTGTCATAGATGTTGGAGATGGAAGGTTGACACTCCGGGTTGGTGATGAAGAGCTTATAGTACAAATTCCAACTGTGATGAAAAAGCCCATGGTATGTGATGATTCTTGTTTTAGCATTGATGTTATTGATGCTTCTGTGGTGGATAATGTGCAGCATATATTATGCAAAGATATTCTGGAGTTAAGTTTGTTTGTGAAAAAGAAGAAATGAACCCTGATGTGCAAGATGTGATAGCCAATTGGAAAGCATGAGGAGTTGATAAAGAAACAAGGGTTCGAGGAATTATCACTAGAAGATGAGAAGAAATTGAAGCCCTCCATTATAGAACCACCGGTTTTGGAAATGAAGCAACTTCCTGAGTATTTGGAGTACGCTTTTCTGGAAGAAAATTCAAAACTACCGGTGATCATATCCTCAGAGTTAAACAGTGAACAAAAAGAGCAATTATTGACAGTTCTTAAGGAGCATAAGCAAGCAATTGCATGGAAGATATCCGACATTAAAGGTATAAACCCTTCTTTTTGCACTCATAAAATTTTGATGGAAGAAGGATTCAAACCAGTTGTTCAACCCCAGAGAAGGTTGAATCCAAATATGAAAGAAGTGGTAAAGAAAGAAGTAATTAAACTTCTGGATGCCGGATTGATTTACCCAATTTCTGACAGTTCTTGGGTAAGTCCAGTACAAGTGGTGCCTAAGAAAGGAGGGATGACTGTGGTCCCAAATGAAAGAAATGAGCTGATCCCGATGAGGACAGTCACGGGTTGGCGAGTATGCATTGATTATAGACGGCTTAATGAAGCTACTCGCAAGGACCATTTCCCTTTACCTTTCATTGATCAAATGTTAGAAAGGCTTGCAGGTCATATGTTTTATTGCTATTTGGATGGTATGTCTGGTTACTTCCAAATACCAATTGCTCCGGAGGATCAAGAAAAGACTACGTTTACTTGTCCCTATGGCACTTATGCCTATAGGAGAATGCCTTTTGGGCTTTGTAATGCACCAGCCACATTTCAAAGGTGCATGTTGGCTATTTTTGAAGATTTGGTGGAAAACATTATGGAAGTATTTATGGATGATTTTTCCGTTTTTGGAGATTCATTCAGCAATTGTCTTGAAAATTTGAAGAAAGTATTGATCCGCTGTGAACAAACTAATCTTGTGCTTAATTGGGAGAAATGTCACTTCATGTGCAAGGAAGGCATAGTTCTCGGTCATAAAGTATCTCATAAGGGAATTGAAGTTGATCAAGCCAAGGTTGAGATTATTTCCAATCTTCCTCCTCCAACATCAGTCAAGGCAATTCGTAGTTTTCTCGGTCATGCAGGCTTCTATAGGAGGTTCATAAAAGATTTTTCCAAGATAGCCCGACCTCTCACAAGACTCTTGGAAAAGGATGTACAGTTTGAGTTCAGTCAAGATTGTCTTGAAGCATTCGACCTCCTCAAAAAGCATCTGATTAGTGCACCAATCATGATCGCTCCGGATTGGAATTTACCATTTGAACTTATGTGTGACGCAAGTGATTATGCTGTTGGGGCAGTCTTGGGACAAAGAAAAGAAAAGCATTTTCAACCTATCTACTATGCTAGTAGGACTCTAAACAGTGCCCAAGAAAACTACACCACCACGGAAAAGGAGTTGCTGGCTGTGGTGTTTGCCTTTGACAAGTTCCGACCATATTTGATTCTATCAAAGGTAATAGTTTATACTGACCATTCTGCTCTTAAATACCTTTTGTCAAAAATAGATGCAAAGCCACGCCTCATCCGGTGGATTCTCCTTCTACAAGAATTTGATTTGGAAATCCGAGACAAAAAGGGGGCAGAAAATCTTGCAGCTGATCATTTGTCGATTGGAAAACCCTTGTTTGGAGGAATTAAAGGAGGAAGAGATTAATGATGAATTTCCGGAAGAACGTTGTTTACAATAAGAAAGGTAAGAAATTCTGATACTCCTTGGTTTGCAAATTTTGCAAATTATCTTGTTGCTAAAATCCTCCCCGAGATATGACTTCCCATGAAAAGAAGAAATTCTTTTCTGAGTTGAAGTATTATTTTTGGGAGGAACCGTTTCTTTTCCGTGTTTGTGCAGATCAATTGATTCGACGCTGTGTATCTCATGCGGAAGGTTGGGAAATTTTGCAAGCATGCCATTCTGGTCCTACGGGAGGTCATTACAATGCAAATAGGACGGCCCAGAAAGTTCTAGAATCTGGATTCTATTGGCCGACTATTTTTAAAGACGCCCATAAGGTTGTTAATTTGTGTGATAGATGCCAAAGAACCGGGAATATTTCCCGACGTGATGAGATGCCTCAGAATTATGTCTTAGAATGTGAGGTTTTTGATCTGTGGGGTATCGACTTCATGGGACCGTTTCCAAATTCTTTTGGAAACAAGTATATCTTGGTCGCAGTGGACTATGTTTCAAAGTGGGTAGAAGCCCAAGCACTGCCTACCAATGATGCCCGAGTAGTTACCAAGTTCTTAAAAAAGTTGTTCTCAAGGTTTGGAGCCCCTAGAGCTATCATAAGTGATAGGGGGACGCATTTCTGCAACTATCAACTTGAGAAAGTGTTAAAACGATATGGGGTAACTCATAGGATTGCAACACCATATCATCCTCAAACCAGCGGGCAAGTCGAGGTTTCAAATCGCGATTTGAAAAGAATTTGGAAAAGTCAGTGGAGCATCATAGGAAGGATTGGGCAAACAAGCTAGATGATGCGTTATGGGCATATAGGACAGCATATAAGACTCCTTTGGGAACCACACCATATCGGCTTGTATATGGTAAAGCTTGCCATCTGCCGGTGGAGATTGAGCATAAAGCTTATTGGGATAAAGCAAGTCAATTTTGACTTGAATTCCATTGGAATGAGACGAAGGCTTCAACTGAATGAATTGGACGAATGGAGAATGATCGCCTATGAGAACATGCGGATCTACAAGGAAAGAACTAAGCGATATCATGATAAGCGGATTCGTCATCCAAAGCATTTTAAAGAAGGAGACCAGGTGCTGTTGTTTAATTCTCGTTTAAAACTTTTTCCTGGAAAGTTAAAATCAAGATGGTCTGGTCCTTTCTTAGTCAAGAAAATTTTTCCACACGGTGCTGTTGAGTTAGAACATCCTGAGAGTGGAATTTTCAAGGTAAATGGGCAAAGATTGAAGCTCTATCAAGGAGTTGATTTTGAGCAAGAAGGTCGTGAGGAGTTTCGCTCCATTCACCAAATCCTTGATTGAATCATAGCAAGACGTCGAGCTAACGACTATAACCAAAAGCGCTTCTTGGGAGGCAACCCATGACTAATTCTTTTATTTATTTTCTTTTGTTTAATTTCTTTTATTTTTGAACTCATGATTTTATTATTTTTCTAACAGATTAGGATGCTTGGGCAATAATTTTAAGGAAAAGATGGATATTGGAGAGGAAACAAGGTACAAAAAGACTAGAAAATTTGCTGTCAAAACGACATTTTTGAGACATGGCTTGTCAAAAGTTGTGTCACTTACTGATCCTAACTGTTTGTTGAAGTTTTAGAATGACATTTGCTAGACACGGCTTGTCTTTTAGCCGTGTAAACTACTGACCATTTCTTTGTAGAACGACATTCGCGCGACATGGCCTGTCGTTTGGCCGTGTAACAAGCTGTGGAAAATTTTCCAGGACGACATTCGCGCGCGACATGGCCTGTCGTTTGGCCGTGTAACAAGCTGTGGAAAATTTTCCAGACGACATTCGCGCGACATGGCCTGTCGTTTGGCCGTGTAACAAGCTGTGGAAATTTGCATGGACGACATTTGTTAGACACGGCCTGTCTTTTGGCCGTGTAACTTACTGCCCCATTCCATTAAAAGACGCATGCTTTCATTTATTTCCTTCATTTATTTCATTTGTGCGTTTGGAATACAAAGAGACTTGCTTTGCAAAGATAAAATCCTCTCATTCTATCTTCTTATTTCACGCAAAAAGTTCAAGCAAAAATCAAGGGAAATCCAAGTAAGTTTTTCATCATCTCTCATCTTTGAGTATCTACATATTCATTACTCCATTAAAGGTATTGATTTGGGATTTTAGGCTTTTTGATTGCATGTCACCCTAAATTAATTCGTTCTTGATGAAGAATGAAATCTTAGTCATGCGTGATTGATGGGTTTTTGAGCATTAATGGTTGTCATGCGTGATCCATTGTTGATGGGTTGTCCTAAGGTTAGTAGATGTATGCGTGATCCATGGATTGTAAGATTGTTGGTTTAGATGATGCATGCATGAATCCTTAGATCTAGGAATGGGTTGTTTAAATGAATGAAGGTATGATTCATGGTTGAATGGGTGTTGGGTTGATGATTTGCGTGATTCCTATGGGTCAAATGGTTGTTGGGTTGTTTATGATTTCTGTAATCCATGTGAATGGGGTTTGGTTTGTTGATGATTTGCAAGATAACTTAGTTTACTCAAGATGATGAGTTGGTCGGATTGTTGTGTTTAGAAGACAATTAGGATTTCATCCATGAGATTTAGGGAAGAAGATGAAGTGAAAAAAAAAAAAAAAAACGACACGACAGTGACAAGCCGTGTCACTTAGTCGTGTCTTGCTGGGATTTTTAGGCTTTAGGTTAAAAAAAAAAAAAAAGAGTATTTTGATAGTATTACCATTATACAAGGGAGACGATTTGTATTGTGCTTAATTCTTTCAATTTGCTTATTATTTCAGGATGAGGCAAAAACAAACAGCAAGAAAGAACACATCCTCCCGTCGCCAGTCTTTTGGCCGAGCCCCGGATCCCCCGAGACCAACCCAACCAATGTCCAGAATTGAGCAGGACCGTTACAATGTGCTTTTGGGAAGACAATTGGCTGGTAATATGCTATTCAACTGGAAGGGATTAGCAAAGTTTAAAAAGGCGGATGAGATTCGTTCTTTGATCAGCCACAACGGATGGGATAAATGGTTTGAAGTCAATGAAAAAGTGTACCGGCAGATCACATTTGAATTCCTCTCCACATTCCGGATTGAAAGTCAAGCAAAGCATTCGGGAATAAATAATAGCATCACTTTCAGAATCAATGGACAAGAACACACTGCGACTATTCGGCAAATCTGTGAAGCTATGGGATTTTATTCAGCTGACTTTCTAGCAACCGAGGAATTTGTACACCTTCCTGTGGATTGGCCACCAGGGCTATTTAACTACTTGTATTGGGGAAAGATCAGTCCTGCTACTCCCTATAAGGCAAAGGAAGCCAAGGCCACAACACTGAGGGATGTTAATCATAGGATCATACATTGGGTAATCACTCATTCAGTCAACGGTAAAGGACACAGTACTGGAGTGGTGGGGACATATGAACTCTTATACTTACATAGTATAATTGAGAAAGTTCCACTGAATTTGGGAGTAATGCTTGCTTTCTTCTTCCATCGCAAGCAAAGACTAACAAGGCTAAGGGCACCATTTACTGTGGAGCCTATATTACTCGCTTGTTGAAGGGATTACAGATTTTTCCTGCTGAAGAACCCAAAGATTCTGTTGCTACTTCTCATATTATTACACCTTCCACTCTTGGGAAGTGGTTTGGGAAGCAAGGACCTTCTACATCTAGGTCATCTCCTTCAACCCAGTCACCTTATGACGTGCTTACAAAGAAAGTGGAGAAGAACCGCCACATTCTACAAAAGATGAAATCTTTGTTCAAGGCTCTCATCCGCACCACCAAGCGTCAGACCCGACATCAAGAAGCTATATATTCTTGTCTGAAAGGGATAGCAGCTCATAACAATGTGGAATTCTCTCACCACAGGCTGGACCATCAGAGACTATTCCCTCCTCACCCGATGATGTTCAGGTAGAATCTTTTCATACTTTGTTACAGGATAGCGATGATGAGGAGGTAGATGCTCAGATTCGTGCTTCAGAGGAAAATATTACTGAAGAAGCATCTGAAGAGGAAGTCGATGAAGATGAGGAAGATGATGAAGAATCTGAAGAAGAAGAGGAAGAAGAAGAACCCACCATAACACCTACACCACCAAAGAAGAAGAAACAGAAAAAGATAGTGGATGAGGATGAAGATGATCCTGATTATCAAGGAGATTGATTCCTTGATATCTTACTGTTCTGATGATTGCTGATAATATATTGGATAACTGTATCTATGAGAACCCAATCTTGGGTTAGACTCTATAGGGCTTACAAGTAGAATCATGAGTGCTGATTTGTTTCTTGTTTTTTTTTGTTTTTATCTTTTGTCTATGCTTTTGTTTTGCAGCCCAGATGAACTCTGACCTGACTTGTTGTCACTACTACTCCTTTTTGTTGAACTCTTGCAAGCTGCAAATTTGTCCTTAAACAGGGAAGTCTCATCCTTCTTTTACATTCCTCACTATATTATATATGTTTTGACATTGGGGACAATGTCCAATTTAAGTGTGGGGGAATTTAGGGATATTCTAGGGATACTATTGATAAAATTTGGTTTTCTGTGCTTGTTGTAAATGTGAAAAACCCCACTTTACACTTTGCTATTATACTTGAAAATATACTCAGAAAAATGTTTAGAAATAGCATTCAAAAAAAAAAAAAAAAAAAAAACTAAACTTATAATACCTTACTCATCTATTTTGTGATTAGTATACTTAGTTGAAATTGTAGGATGAAATCTAGGTGTGGTAAACTTACTTGCTAATTAGGGATGGAATCTAGAGTCTAAAAGTGGATCGAAGTCCTTAGTTGAAAGTTAAATGGTTGTGGTTCTAAGCTTGTTGATTTATATATTTTCTTTTCAAATATTTTGAGAGCCCTCCTAATCTTTGGTGAAAGAGTATATGAAGTTCATCACTTGGTGATCCTTTTTAGAATAAATCTCTTTGAAATAATCAATTGTTGTGCTAAAATACAAATAGCATGTTTCTTATATACAATTGATGAAAGAAAAAATCAAAAGGCCTATACTCCAATGACTCAAGCATTTGAGTTATGAGTATCCTAACTTGAAGGTTAGAGTGAGTAGAGAGTTCGATGGGGTCCCTTTAAAACCTGGTCACTTGGGTGATGAGCCCGGGATGTGCCGACTCGATGAACTCACTATAACGAGAAGGGCGAAAAGGCAAAAGTTCATTAGATGAACTTGAAAAAGAGAGCTGAAAAGATGCAGGCTACACCCTGTCCAGAGGAAAAGGAAAAGAAGCGGGCAAAAACCCGTCCCTCTGAAAGCTAAAAATTTTTAAAGAGATTTTTAATTAAAGGGAGAAAATCCAGGGGAAGAACAGATACAATTACTTTCACTTTAGATTATTGTGCTTAGAAAAGTAGTTGAAGAGTTTATATATTTGTTAAAAGTGGTGAAGTATAACTAGGTCTCTTTTGCTATTGTTTGACTTTGTGTTTATTTTGTGACTTTGGAAGCTATTTTTAATTGGTGAGGGTAAAGTTTAACTTACCTGGATTAGCCTTAGAATTTTGATTAAAGTATGCCAATTACATTTAAATAATAGATTTGAGCAGTAGGTATAAAAGCAAGTTACTATAATAAAAATGAATGCTATGTTTTAACTTATGAAAATTTTTGAGTATATTTGATGATGGATTTTAATTGTTTGCTTGAGGACAAGCAAAAACTCAAGTGTGGGGGAATTTGATAAACCAAATTTATTCATATTTTGTGAATGCCAAAATGAACCTTTATTGATCATTTTTATTAAGAATTTGGCACTTCAAAACATTAATGTATGCTTTCAGGTCTTTAAAGGAAATATTTTTCAAGGAAAGCAAAGACGGGTCAAAAATGCAAATTTTGGATTAAGAAGAACTCAAAATGACAAGATCAAGCTATGTTTTTCAACCATTGCAAGGAGGAAGCAAAATTAAAGAATGAAAATCAAGCTTTTGAAAGACATTTGCAAGACATGACCTGTCTCTCACCATGTCAACCTGGAAATTGAACTTTGCAAAGGACATTTGTGAGACATGACCTGTCACTCGCCCTGTCGATTTAATAAAAAGTCATTCAATGAGAAAACGACTTTTTAACTACAGTAACCTCCATTTTAAGACAAAAACGTTTATTTCGGTTATGGAAGGAGCGTTACTTGAAGGGCCAAAAGACTCATAACCTCCAAAACCTTTCATCTCTCCTCATCAAGAGCAATTAATTCCATTCAATTGAAGATGGTTATAAAAAGGAGATGGTGGAAGAGAAAGAAGAGAGAAGATTTTGAAGAGAGTTTTAAAAGAAAAAGAGTTCTGGAGATTCCAATAACAATTCAAGATCATCAAGGATTGAAGATCCGACACTTTTGAGCTATAATCTTTTCGGGTAGTATCATGAGTTCGAATTTCTATGTTGAATTTCATGTATTACTATTAATTACTATGAAGGAGTAGTTTTTCAGATCTGGGTTTTGTCGAATTTCATATTTATCATGTGTTGAGACTTTGTTCTTAATGAATTATTGAAGTTCTTTTGTTCAATTGCATGTTTGTTAACCGTTCTTAAGTTTGTATGTCCGGAAATACAGATTTATGCATGAATTTCATTTAAGTTAATTGAAAGATTACTTTTATGAATTGATATATGCAATTGAAGAGATTTGTTTGTAATTCTAGACATAGAATAGCAAGAATCTTCTATTCTTAAGAGTTCATGTTATTAATGCAAATTTAGGTTGCTATTGATTGAGGAGACATCCTAATCGATTAATCTAGGTTTAGATAAATTGTTAGATTCGAAAGAATTGATAATTTGCTCAAGGAACTCTATAGCTTAAGAACTAATCTAAATTATCTAATAAAGATTGTCAATGATTCACATGATAAATTGAAAGTAAGACAAAACCTGGATTATTAGACCTTTATTGAATCTTGTTTGGTTATTGGAATTGTGTTAATAGTGTTTTAAAGAAAATTAGATAAGTAGTAAAATCATCAAAATTGTTCAGTTAGATAGTAGAATACGATTTAGTACTAGTATTTGCCTATTCCCTGAGGACGATCCTGATTTTTAAAAGCTATACTATATTCACGATAGGTACACTGCCTATTACCTTTATAGTAATTTAAGAACGGGCCTTTATAAATTGAAAACTACGCTTGAAGGTAATCATTAGTACTAGAATATACCCTTAAATAAATGAAAATACCAATTTGAGAGACAAATAAGGTTGACGGGTAAAGAATTAATAAATAAAAATTTTCCACTAAAAGCAGTAGGACTTTAGGAAAAGACGAACCCCTTAAACAAAAATATAGATAGCAATAAAAATCGAGAGAAGCAAAATGAAAACAAATAACAGATAAATATTCTTTACTATAGAGATTAAAACCTTAATAAAAGCTGTATCAAATACCGGTACGAAATAATTAGGCACCTATAAGGATTCAATTAAATTATTTCACGATACAATAATTAATATGATGGACTTAGTTTAATCTCCGACGATAGGGATCAACACTTTTAATTATAGGAAGACTTCTCTTATAGAAATAGTCCCATAATGAATCTCTGTTATTTCCTTTCATAGGAAAATAAATCAATTTCCGAACTTCCGATAGCTTATACAACAGTTTAGCAAGGACCACAGGTGAGTTACTTGACTTTATCACATTGTTTGTGCTTGTAATATAGTTGCATTGGAATTATATATATATATATATATATATTCAATTGATATGCATGTGGGATTGGGAATAATGCATGATGAGTGGTGTATAATTGAATGACAAAGTACCATAATATAAGAGATAACACTATTGTATGATAGATGTTGATGATTGTCTGTAAATCGTATGATTGCCTTAAACTGGATTAATAACTGCTGGTACTATAAATGAAATAGACATGCATTACATGATTTGCATAAACTGCATTTGGAGATGTGGCAGCATACTACGTGTTAGTATTTCGGTTCTCTGGTAATGCTTGGTTTTCTAGGTAAGAGGCTATTAGTTATACGCAAGATTACCTTTGTTCCGTCGATTCCATAGGAACTAACTGGAAATGAAGGACGCCGCCCATGGTATCGCTATGAAATGACTCATACTTAGTGGAGTTTCTAAGGCTTAAAACAGGAATTGAGTGCCTAAAGTGTAAAGAGATAGCTATAATGAGGATCGTGGCATTCCTGTATACTTAGTTTCTCCTGGGTAGGTGGGCCATAGTATCGAGTTCCTTCAACCCTGATGAGAGGGCGTAAATCTTCATCCTGCTTTGGATTCTAGATCATCCAAGCTTGTAATGTGCATATGATTGATTGTTGCATTGCATATGACTGGTGATTATACTTGTTTGCTATTGTTTGATGTGTGGTCTAGTCAGGTTATCTCACTGAGCCCGTGGTTCGTTCACCCCCCCCCCCCCCCCCCCCCCCCCCCCATCATCCCACCCCACCCTCCCCTCTTCCCCACAGTTTTTGTGCAGGACTAATACTAGTTGGATTGGGCTAGGAATGTGTGAAGAGAGCATCTCAACAAACTCTATTGAAGATAGAGATATAGGATACAGGATACAGAAACTTAGAATGTAAATTAGATAAATTTTGAATTTTTTATGTTGTAATTTGAAACCCACTTTCACCATTTGGTAGGGGATACCGATTCGCTGCGATCTTGGTAGAAATTGGAGAATTGGATTCCATAGTTGAAATCCAGTAATATAATATATTATTCATATGATAAATATTGATAAAATAAGAGTCTTGTACACTTTGACTTACAAAACGGCTCTCATGTTACGAGTACACACGCGATATGATAGCTTTAAATAAATCCTACTAAGCCCCATATTTAGAGGCGTGACATAAACTTAGTTTTATTAAGAGAAATTTTCAAAACAAGAAGAGGGTTATAAAAGTTAAGTTAGATCTATGTTTCAACACCAACAAAAATGTTGAAATTCGTAACTAAAGTGAAATGCCAAGAAAACACCTATTTTCCAACCCTAAAACAAGAGTTTTATTCAAGAAATGAAAGCCTTAGGGAGTAGGTTTGATTAGGACTTAATTTTAGAAAGATTAAATGAGTTTTTCATAAGAAATAATCTCAAAAACAATTTCCCAAAATTCGGATCTAAAAATGATCACCATTTAAACACCTATTTCCAAATGTCAAAATGAGTGTTTTAATGAAAAATAGAAGCATTAGGGAATAGATGTAATAAAGAATTGATTTTTATAAGAGTAAATGTGTTTTATCAAACTAAAAACTTAAAACAAAGGAAAAGTTTTCCAACTAAGATCAAACAATATTTTCATTTCCAAAAATTATGCAAAATTCGTCACTAGGCCAAACTCACATTTAAAAACCTATTTTCCAACCTTTAAATAATGAATCTTATTAAGATAATGAAGGTAATAGGTATATAGATCATCAAGGCCTTACTTTAGTAAAGATTTTGATGATTTTCAAAGAGATGAAGCTAGTTTTCTTAATCAAGTATTCTTGAAATTATTGCAAAGTAAAAGTCTTCCAAACAATTCTTTTTAATAAAAATCATTAAGGATCTACATGTAAATAGGTCATATCATGTCATTCATGATCATAACTTGTAGATATTGCAACATATAGTATGCTTGATAGAAGTAATGCAATTTTCACAAAACAATTTCAGAATTTTAAATTCTAGTTACTAATCAGATTTGATCCAAACATTGCGAGACCTAAACATTTTCAAAACTTAGTAATAACATCATAAATAGATAGATCTTTTGAAATAGATAGAAATTGATAGCTTAGTTGCGAAATTCCGAGTTAAAATGACCAAGTTATGGCCATTTTAAGTTAGAATTTCCAATTATCACGGAAATTACAAACTCAAAGAGTTTTATTTGAAAAGTTGGAATTAGTTATAGTATGAAATACTCATAGGGGCATTTCTTTTTGTTTAGGTGATTTTGGAATCGGAGGAAATTCGTATTTCTGGAACATTACCATTAGAGACTGGAGACCATGGCTGAATGAGTTCACTATATTTAAATTATATGCTTATGATTGTGCTTGTAATGATAGTGACATTAGCTTTAGGGCAAGATAAAATTGGAATGTGCATGTGAATTCAAATTGATTGAATCAATGATAAGAATATCGAAATGGAATTGTTGTAAATATTGTATGATTTAGTATAGAATTAAAGTGTTTGCAATATCTGTGATCACCCGTAAATCGTTAATTAATATGCCATGATCTTATAATCAAATCGACATGCATATCATATGTTGAGTCACATTGCATAAGTTATTATACCTTTGTGGGAAGAAAGCATAATAGTTGGGCAACGAGGGGCCTATAAACTCGAATATTGGCGTAATGTCGGAATTGAATTGATAGTGTTGTAGGCATTTGTATCAACTACAAAAATTGTGTGTGGGTAACGGGTGGGCACCTATATCAACCACAATATAAATGAGAAAAATTGAAATCTATAGTTGTATGGGATTGAAACACTTAACCCCAAATGGAGGGTGTAAATCCATTCAACATAAAACTCTCGGAAAAGTCTTATGTATTCATATGGTTGTTAATATAACTTTCCTGGTATACATACTGTTTTTTGAGTATTTAATTTTTGGAAGTGAATCTCACTAAGCTAGCGTAGCTTATACCCCCATAGTTTCTTTCTAATGCAGTTCCCGTACATATGGTTGTGTCCTCGGACCTGGCGAAATCAGGTAATGCAAAACTAGGAGTTGTCTCCTTAGAAGTTTATGATAAGTTTTGTATAGTCTTTAGTAGTGAACCATAAAACGATCAAGGCTTTACCTAAAAGATAATACCTAGACTCTTATGTAGCAGGGGAATGGCCTAATGCTTTGTAACTGATCCTGAGATACCTATGGTTTATGTTTTTATACTTATCCAATCAAGTTGAACTATCTATCTCCAATTGTTTATGTATTCTATTATCGTAAGGGAACACCCTGCATACTAATACAAGACTTTTGAATGACTGTGGTAGTGATTCTTAAGTCTCGTTTAGCATGCAACGGACTGTTATGTTTAGGGTACCCTTAGGGGCGTGACAACACCATAGCTCAGTGAGATAACATGATCAAACAACACTTTAAACAAATGCCAAACAAGTTTTAATTACAATCGTATGCAATGCCACACTCAATCATATGTAATGCACAGTTTAGATGATCAAAATCCAAACTAATGAAGATTTACTGTCATATTCCAATGAATATCCTAAACGTGACAGCTTGTCTTAAACAATATTTAAAAAATGAGAATGACTACCTTAGTCACTCGGAAGCTTTCATATTAGTACAAGGCGTACATTCATAACAAAGGGAGGCCGGTGGAGTTATGCAATTTAAGATAATGGCAATAGAACATTCAAGGCAAATGATTATAATTCATCAAAATGTAAGGTTTTACAACTTCTACAAGGCATCCCCTTGATAAAACTCCAAAATAACATATTCTGACTAAGAAAATAACTAAAACCGGATGATTTTTAAAGGAAATCTAATCTAAAGTCTTCAAATAGAATTTCCCCAAATGCTTTCCAAAAGCATAAGTTCTACTCGGTCGGACAGGGTGGTCTTGGGTATAAAAATATTGATCCTGCAACATCAAAAGTCTACTGGGGAGTAAGCATAACTAGCTTAGTGAGATAATCCTTACGTAAAATTACTCATAACAAAGCAATTAAACAAGTCCATTTAGCAAGCATATGAAATGCAACAACCATATGATCAAACAATACATACAACTATCTAGTTTCGTATGTAGAATAGATTTACCCTCCATTCTAGATTAGTGAATGCTTTGAATGGGTCATAATCGATCTCCTTAAAATTTATGCGCGTTTTAGGATTCCAATCAACCGTACTACTAGTCCCTAGACTTTCCTTACCCTAAGCAATTAGTCTAGCTCGGTTACACCATGAGGTCGTATTCTCCGAACGTCCTAATTCGTCAATATATAGCTAGGCAGCTTGCATTTCCGGTCCTACGCTAAGGAGTAGTAGCAAAATGCAAAGATGATATTCTAAGTGATATGCATGAGCAATTTAGTTTTAAGCAATTTTCGATCTAACATTAATTCATTTAAGGCGATCAATCAATATTTGCACACATAGTAATATACATAGAGGCAATTTATATTAATCAACCAATCAAGCTCTGATATACTTGTTGTTTATTGATCATACATAACGAGTCAAATACATAGTTCTTATGATAACCTGCAAACATATCAATTTTTATCTTTTCCTAACATCTAGTGCTCTATTCTACAAGCACATGTGTGAATACATAAAATGTAAAAGAAAACTCACTCGACCATGGCAATCTCTATCAGTCGAAGTAATCCTTGGCAAAGAGATACCTGAGATGAATATTTCATTCAAGATCTACTTAAACTATCAAATTCTATTTTATCATTTTCTTCAAACTTCGGATGGCAAGAAATTCCAACTTAAAATGGTCGTAATTTACTCATTTTAACTCGGAATTTTGCATATTATATATCGTTTTCTACCTAATCGAAAATATCTATATATTTCTAAGGTTCTTTTCGTCATAAGAAGCCATTTGGGTTTCAAATTGGTATGGTACATATTTGACATGAAAATTCCAGCCCTTAAAAATATATTTTTCCAAACTTTTCTTTAACTAAAAATCCCATAGCAAATACATAGTAATTTAGATAGTTGAAAAATCCTTACTCACATTACATGCATGATCCAAGTGTTGTTGTTCAACTATGGTTTTTCATAAAACAATCTTCTTTTTAAAGGTTGGAATTCTCAAGTTCCCTTTATAAATTGTTGAAATGAAAACTAAGATTTTTGGTGTATTTCATATGAGCATTTTTTATATTTTGACTACCATTCTTACTTCATAGACTTTATAAAAATAAGCTTTTATTTTTTGAAAACTTGTTAGTATAGGTTGTTTAACGATATTGTTTTTCTAAGTGTTTTTCTTAACTAGTGAGTTGATTTTAACTTAATTTAGAAATTTGTCTAGTTCTTAGTATTTGTTAAAGTGCCAGTATGAGTTCTTTTAGATAAGTTTTTAAGAAAAACTTGTAGAATAAAGAATTATCAACCTTAACATCTAATGATAAATTTATTTTCTTTTGAAAACGAGAGTAAAAAAACTTCATAACTATGTTTTGAAAAAGCTTTACATAACATTACCTCTTAAAGTTTATGATGAACTTATTTAAATTTTTGAAAAGATATTGTTTAATTATAATCCTAAGTTTTAAATGGAAACTTTTCTTAAGTGCCAAAAAATATTTTTGTAAGGCTTTTAGTTTTAAGCTTTTAATAAAAAAAAAGAACTCTTTTATATAGACAACAACATAGTGATTATGCACGATCATGAGCATATGACTATATTACCTAACAAAAGAATAATAATTTATATGGAAAATAAGGGATGTAGAAAATTAAAAAAAGAACATGTAAATAAAGTCAAGTAAATCTTAGCTTTCATCAAGATTTTCGAACTAGAGAGAGACTAGTCCTAAAATGAAAAGCAAGAAAATAAAACAAGAAAATCATGAGAGTCTTAGATTGATATCAAAGCTCCCCAAACTTAGATTATGGACAAGTCCATAAAAGAAAAGAAAAGAAAAGAAAGGAAAGGAAAAAAAATTTTGACTTGATAAGGACAAGTCTAAAACTAGAAATACTATTCTAAATAAATTGCAAGGTATAAATAAATAAAAAGTTATGTTAGTGAGCTTATATGCTCTAAGAAATATATATACATAAATATATTTAATAATATATAGAAGTTAGATTAGAGCAATAATAACAATGTAACAATATAACAACAATAAAATAACATAACAACAAAATGAGATTTTGTGGATGAACAAGAACAAACATGAACATAGTGTTGCTTCCACAACACATATGAGTTTAGAAAACACACACCATGGTCATGTTTGTAAACCCCGAATTTTTTGAAAATGGTTTTGGAATACCGAATCGAAACCCTAAAAATTGACTCAAGTTAAAACCGAATCTTAAACAATTTCGATAACGGGATTTCATAAGGGAAGATTCATTAATCATTCGACACAAAATCCGAACATGAGAATGACCATCTAGCCGATCCCTGAGGTAAACCCCTCAATTTCTAGGGTAAAGTTGGATTAAACCATAACCTTAGTCAAACTGGAGTTTCAAAAGTCAACAAAGATCAAGACAATCAAACAATTTCAACTCTGGCAATCCCTATTCTCAAACCCTAAAAAACGAAATTGAATTAATGGCTTATAATAGTTCGTAATAATATAGGGTAACATAAAAATATCAGATTCGTGAAATTTCAAGTGTCCTTCGAACTCAAAAGGGATCAATTCTCGAAAAGCATGTCCCGAAGCTCAGAATAATAAAAATATTCCAATAACACTAAAAGACTCGTAATTAAATAAGGATTTCAAAAATATCAGTTTTAGAATTTTTTGGTAACTAAAAATATCAGATATAGCTCGTTTACACATATTTTTTTTACTACCAGTATTTTATTTGCCTAGTTTACTATTCATAATACTATTCCTACTATTCATTACTATTTTACTATGTCTACTTTTTCTTACACCTATTTCTTACTACCTACATACCTATTTTCTTACTTTTTACATTTCCAATACAACTTTATTCACATCAAATTTTACACATTATTTCTTTTCTTTACAAAAATTACAAAACAAATTAAATATTTTCTCTCTCTTCCCTCTAAAAACCGCCAGCCATCTCTCTCTCTCTTCTCTATATTATTTCTTTTTTAATTTATTTTATTATAGAAAAAATTCACTCCAAAAATTCTATAAATACCCCCTTCCTTTTTCATTCTTTCACACATTCATTTTATATAACAAAACTTTACCAAAATTCTCTCTCAAAACCTCTCCCAATAATTTTCTTCCAAAACACTCTCTACCATCTACTACCTTTCAAGAAAAATAACAAACACACAACCCATTCATCTCTTTTGAAATCCTCCATTAAACCTTAGATAAAAATCCTACCTATATTCTTCATCATGTTCATACAACTTAGCATGAGCTTAGTGTATGTTTCTTAAACTCGTAAGGGTTAAAGAAGTAACAATATGTTCATGTTTTGTTTTTGTTCATGTTCTTATTTTTTACATTATGTTATTATGTTGTTGTTGTTATTGTATTATTATTTTTGCTCTAATCTAATTTCTATATAGTATTATGTATAGTATATATATATATATATTTCTTTAGAGCATATAAGCTCACTTGTTATTTATTTATTTTCATGCCTTGTAATTTATTTATTTACTTGTTTTATGCAAATTGTTAAGACCAGTCTTTCTAGTCTTAGACTTGTCCATATCAAGTCAAAAAATTTTCTTTGCTTTTCTTTTGAGACTAGTCTATTCTTAGTCCCGAGTTACCTTGATGAAGCTAAGGCTCCCAATACATGATTGTGATACCTTGATGAAGCTAAGGTTCCCAATGCTTGACCATATTTTTATTACGTTTATTTGCTTATAAATATTTCTTTCTATCTTATTATGTATGATTCTTACTTTTACATTTCTACATAATCATATTTAAGCATGATTAGAATGTTGTTGTCTTAAATAAAAATAAAAATGGGTTCTTTCTTAAACAAAGGAAAAGTGAACTAGATTTCTTAACAAAGGATTTTTCAACAAAAAGTCTAAGTATTTTTTTAAAAAATTCTTTTCAAAAGCTTAAATAAGTTAATCGTAAGTTTTAAAGTATTAGTGCCCAAGATTTCTTCAAATAAAAGGAACTCATTTCTTTTATAAATCAAAACTAAATACTCCACAAAGTTAGAACTTTAGCATTGAACTTAAGATTTTAACTCGATCATATCTTTTATAAGACTTAAATAGGCTCACTACAGACTTTGAAAATCACATACTAAGAAAGTTTCTTCAAAACTTAAATTTTATATTGTTATTCTCTTTTAAAATTAAAATGAAATTTTTGCTAAGTTCTAATGTAAACAATTCTTTATTAAGAAAGCTTTTCTTATAAACTTGTCTAAAGGAATTATTCTACCACTTGACAAATATTAAGAATAAAACAAGTTTTTCAAACCAAGGTAAAATCAACTCACTATTTTGGAAACCAACTTAGAAAATTAAAATTTGCCAAGAAAGTAAAGTTTTGAAGGTACACTTATTTTCTAAAGAAGAAAAAGGATATAAAAACAAGATGGAAACATACATTTAATACAACTCCAAATATTTGACCACACCAACAACTTAAGGAAAATTTTGGAAAGCTTATTTTTCAATCACTAGAAATAAAGTTGGTAAATAACTTAAAGGACCAAATTTTTAAGAATTAATTTACTTTTGAAAAGTGAGAAAATGAAACTATTACTCATAACAACCCAAGTATATTTTAGTTTTCCTTCTATCAATTCCAAAAGGAGAAATTTTCAAAGTTTCATCTTTTAAAACTCTTAAAGATAAATTATTTCTGAAATATCAATATTGAGACAACACTACAAAAAAAAAAAAAATCATGCATACAATATAAGTGTATATATAGTTCAAAGGATCTTTCCACTATATATATATATATATATCCATACATTTTGCTTAAGGATTTTTGAGTAAAGTGAAGTTTGGAAAAATAATATTTTGTGAACTATAAATTCATAACTCTTTGTACTATAGTAGTTTGCAACCAAATGGCTTTTTTTTTTAACAAAAATAACCTTAGAAATGGATAGATTTTTTCGAGTAGGTAGAAAACGGTATATTATATGCACAATTCCGAGTTAAAATGACTAAGTTATGGCCATTTTAAGTTGGAATTACCCTCTACATAAATTTTAACGATCTTATGGTATAATTTTCGATAAGTACCATAGAATCAACAAGAGATACTCATAATGGGTATTCTTCTTGATTAGGTGATCGCGAGGAGGAGTGTTCATACCTTGAGGATTATTTCGATTAGTGAAAATACCGATCGACTCATCCATAAGAAAGAAGTGTCATCATGGCTGAGTGAGTTTATTTCTTACTTTTTTCGTACTTGGTTGTGCTTGTAGCTAGAGGCACTAGATGTAGGAAAAGATGAAAATGAATTATGTATGATAATATTGGTTGAAAGAATGCTAAGCATACCGAGACATGAATCGTTGTTAATTAACTTGTGATTTACTATTATTATGTTGGAGTGTGTGCAAATTTTGTGATCACCTTTAAATTACTCTAATAATTTATTATGAGTAATATTAATTGATTCATGCATATCACATAGTTAGTTTCATCTCATGAGCTACTGTACTTGATGGGACAAGAGTATAGTAGCCGGGTTTGCAGGAGCCATAAATTTGCAAGATGGGCGAATAGGAGCCTGAAAGAACTATTTCAAGATGGGCGAGTAGGAGCTTGAAATAAACTACATAAGTTGGATTTTAAAGATGGTTTTTAAAGAGTTTGAAACACCTAACCTTGAATGGAGGGGTAAATCCATTCAAACATATGATTTCCGGTAGATCATATGTATTGCTTGATCACTTGCTTGATGCATTCATATACTTGTTTAATAACTTGTTTGAAATTATTTATACAAGTACGTTGATTCAGGAATATTCTCACTAAGCTAGTTATGCTTATGCTCCGATAGACTTTTGTTATAATAGGACCAATACCTTTATGCCTGAGGACTTCATATACTTGAGTGGGATTATGTTTTGGGCAGCTTCTGGAATCTTTTGAAGATCTTAGACTAAATATCCTTCAATATCTTTTGGTGTTAGTATTGTTTCCTTGTGTCAAAGACTAAGACGATATTATGATTGTTTGGAGATTTATAGGGGAAAAGCCCCTAAGATAATGCAAGGATCATGTAAACCCCGGTTTCCTAGTAACTAAGTAAACTTCGGAAATCGAAAACCAAAACCCTAAACCAGATTAGTATGACCCTTGTGAGAGAAACCTAGGAACCCTGGATTTGGCTTTCCTTTGGTTTCAAATTAAAAGAACTTTTATAAAATAATTTAATGTGGAATATTGTTTTAAAGTATATTTCAAACCATAAAAAGTTCTTATTTCAAAAAATTTTCTATTTCGGGCCTCTCCGAGGTCCATTACTGCAAAGCGAGCCCGAAACTAGAAATTCGGAAAAATATTACGGAATACTCTTTAGAACCAAAATTTAATAAGGATTTAAAAAGTATAAGTTTTATAATTTTTCGGGTTATACAAATTACATATATAGCCTTTTTCTCGTATTTTCTTTATTACTGGTAAAGTAATTGTCTTGTTTACTATTCATAAGTACAACCTACCACACACACAAGCCATACCCTAGTCTTACATCCTTACAAACACTCAATTAAATTTTCTTTTCCAATGAAAATTTGTCTCTTAACAAATTATTATATTTAATACTTTTTATTACATAAATTACAAATTAAAATAATTTCAACTCTCCCTCTCTCTTCCCCACACTCAAATCGGCACACCTTTACCCACCTCCCCCCTCCCCTCCTCCTTTATGCCCTCACTTGTATTTTTTTCTTATCTAATTATTGAGATAATAACCCTAAGTTACTCCATATATATACTCATTGATACTCTCTCTCCTCACTTCTACTCTTTCAATTTTCACTCAAAGTAAAAATCCTCTCCATTTTTTTCCCTTTGTGCCGTGAGCTCCCCACATCACACACACATACACACAAGCTCATTTCTTCTTCATTTCCACTTGATTCAAACCTTAGGTGATGAATCATAACCCTTTTCTACCATTAAATCTTGTAATGGCGAGATTATTCATGAGTATTTTCACATTAAGTCCCCACGAGCACTTATTAGGGACAAGAAAATACTAATACATGAATATCAAGCCATTACAAGAGTGGATCTTGTGTTTAAATGTGTTTTCATCAAATGATTCATTTTCATGCATATAATAGTAGAATAAAGTAGAGATCTTGCATAAAAATCCATGTTCATGCTTTTAAACTTCATTTCATGCATCATAAGTAGTAGATCTAGCATTGAGATACTCATATATTATACTTGACATTCATGATCTCATAAATATTTTGTGTTTTAATGCATTAATGCTCATAAAAGCTTTCTCTTGTGTATATGAATGTTGCAGTTAGTAAGTCTTTAAGTAGATATGACAAGAAACTTGAAAAAACTTTTGTTGAATGTTCACATGAAAAATTTGTATAAATTCAAATCATGCTTTAAAAACCCTTTTACCAACTTTAAAACTTGTGTTTTATATGAAAAATGAAGGGTATAGGTAATAGATATCATTAAGTGATGATTTTTATAAGATGGAATGAGATTTGATAAGAGAAATATGCAACACAAAGAGTAGAAGCAATATGGGAAATTTTGAGTTACTACTCAATTTAGGAAATTCGTAATTTTGGATTAAGGTCATAAAAACACCTATTTTTCAAACTCAAAATGAAAGTTTTAATTAAGAAATGGGGTCCTTAAGGGATAGGTATAATGAAGCCTTAAATTTTAATGCATTAAACAAGTTTTCTTAAGTGAAACATTCAAAAATTAAAATTTCAAAAATTCGGATTTTTGAATAAATCCTATTTGAAAACATGTTTACAAAGTATAAAATGGAAATTTTTTATGTAAAAATGAAGGTTTTAAGTAATAGATATTATGAAGACTCAATTCTAACAAAGATAACTAGAAATTCCTAAGAATTAATCCCAAAACACAAGTGAGTTATCGAAGTTAGGAAACTAGTTTCTTAAAAGTAGTTAATCTTGAAGTCTTGCGAATAAAAAGTTTCTAAATTTTCCTTTTAGTTAATATCATCAAGATCATGCATACATTAAACTCATAACATGCTATTCATGATAGGAAATCATTAATATTGCATGTATAATTGATTTATAAAGTAGAAACATTTCAAACATTTATAAAACTACTTTTGGAATTGGAAAATCGTTCTGATCAGAACTGATCCTACTGTTTCGTGACACAAAAATTTTCAAAACTTGAAAATAATATTATGATTAGATAGATCTTTTGAAGTAGATAGAAATCGATATATAATTTGCAAAATTCCGAGTTAAAATGACTAAGTTATGGCCATTTTAAGTCAGGACTTCTACAAATGATGAGAATTACGAATTTATTAAGTTTTGATATATAGTTTGGATTAGTTAAGTGATGAAATACTTATTAGGATATTTCTTCCTTTTTAGGTGACCCCGAGTTCGACGATTCTCTACACCGGACTATTATTACTAAAAGACTGGTGATCGATGGCCGAGTGAGTATTACTTCCGATTTCAATTATTGTATGTGGTTGTAATGATAGTTGCACTAGATACTTCGCAAAGATAAAATGGATATGCATGATGGGATGAATGAGAATTATATATGGTGTTATTGATATGAGAAATTTAATATAAGAAGATCGAAGTCGAGTGATTAACCATTGCTTGTATAGATGAATTAGGATTGACTGTCAGTGATTATTGATTGATCACTTAAAGAATTGGTATAATTGAATCTTCGGAATTGAAAGTAAATCTGGACCATTCATATCATAATAGGGATGGATCATTAGCATTGGTTGGTTTTCCATGATCCCAAACGGTGTAAAAGTTGGTTAATCATGATCCATAAACGAATTAATGAGTTGGTTAATCGTGATCCATAAACGAATTTATAAGTTGGTTGACCATGATCCTAAACGGCATATTGAGCAGTACCGTAGGATTCATTAATCTGCTAACCTGGGATGGAAGGCGCAAGTCCATCCACATATGATTTTCGGCTAGTCATATGTTTGATGATTCATGTGTTTGATATATATCACTTGTCTGATTAATCACTTGTTTGATTGATGTGTTATAATTGTGATCTTGGAAGTTCTCACTCATTAAGCTACTGTGGCTTACGTCCTTACAGTTTTTATTTATTGCAGCATGAATTCATATGGCTTAGACCGAGATAAGCTACAACTCAGGTACAAGAGTTAGGCGTTTCCTCTAGAAGTTGTATTCAAATTTGGTTAGAATTCCATAGGAAACCAAGAGACTCTGGATGACTGTAATAGATCTCTGATTAATATTCTTTTGTGGGGGAATGCCCTTAGACTTTGTAACTAATTACATATGTGTTTTGATTTATATTCTATTGCTAGTGAATGCCAAATTAAACTCCTTAACTCCATCGGTTTGAGTATTTTATTGTCGTAAAGGGACGCCTTACATCTATACGAGACTCCCGAAGGACTTGGATAGTGATTTGTGAGTCTTATATGGCATGTGGTGGACTATTACGTTTAGGGTACGCCTTGGGACATGACAGATTATATTCTTATAATGCTGAAATGAGATGGTTATCTATAATTCTTGTATGCTGTATTTACTATCTCGAGCTATATATCCCACGGGTGTCTCCTATTGTTGTGATAGACGCCTTACATATGGTGTTGAAACTTTCGCATGACTTTAGGAATTCATTCTTAAGTTTTAATACCGTATGTGGCGGACTGCCACGTTTAGGGTACCCAGACTCGCTAGAGTGGCAATGGATTTTTGTCATGCCCTAGGTAGTATAAACGTAACACTCCATCGTGTACTATATAAGACCTATGAATTGCTACCATAACTGTCACCACGCCCCGAGGGGTACCCTAAACGTAGCAGTCCGCCGTACACAATACTAAAGCCTAAGAATGACTATCTTAGTCACGCAAAGGCTTCCATATCATGTACAAGGCGTACATCACAACCAAGGGAATGCATCAGAGTAGCGCAATTATATTGATAATAAATAAGTAACAAGGCAAAGAGAATACTTATCATAAAACATACTCATATTTCATTTCAATTCTTAGGGGCATATCCCTCTATTGTCTTCAAACAAATATACATCACTAATCATATATGTCATTACATATAAAGAACCTTACAAAATTACTTTATCTTATGGATTCCATTTTCTTCATAGAAGCTTAATCATCTTTCCATGACTTCCTTAATGTCATGATCCTCAATTTAACCACGAGTATACCTGTTTCAACAAAATCTATAGAGGTATAAGCTACAACTAGCTAATGAGATATTCCTTTTCATTCTCACTATATATCCAAACAAGTTTATTTAGATTTTCACGCATATGCTATGCAATCAATGCAACAATCACATGGTTACACAAATATATATTTATCCGGAAACCATATATAGAATGGATTTACCCTTCCGTATCAAAGGTTAAGGAATCGGGGTTGAATGTCCTCGACCTCTTACTGCTGGTCCTAAGGTCCTCACCCACAGCGTTCAGTTGGCTCGGCTCCGAACCTAGAGTCGCTTTCCCAGAGCGATTTGGATTCTCCAGGAAGGAACATGGCCCATAGCACCATACGATCACAGCCAATCCAACTCTAACACGTAGGAGTAGCTGTAAACCCCCGAATATTTAATAATCATAGAAGTTTAAGCATAAAAAATTAAATCCCGAAAATCGACTCAAGATAAAGACCAAATTCTAGACCGAGTCAAAACACTGGAAACGAAACCCTAAAAATCGAACCAAGTTAAAACTTAATTCCAAATAAGAACAAAAACGAGTTTTCTCAATCTTGAGAAAACGAGAACCCTTGAAACGAAATATAAAGTCCAATTACCGATATAATCAACGTCCGTACGTCGATTAAATAATCTAGCCAATTCCTAAAACGCGAATCGAAACGATAGATCTAAGTACCGCTTAACAACGAGATGATAAAATCCTAAATCCTTCAGTAAAATTTTAGAATCACAAAATCCAAATTTTCAACAAAAGTCAAACTGAGTCAACTCATAAACCTAGACTCGGTTAAACGATTCCGAGAACTAAAAATTATTAAATAATCACAAATAAAATAAAATAAAACATAAATTTCGAGCTAAAATGATCAAAACTCGAAAATTATACGATGTTACGAATATCTCGACAAAATCAGAAATCAAAACGGAACCCTAAAAGTCAACAAGCCTATAACGAACCCTAGTGTTCAAGATCCGGCAATCCCGCGTTTTCAAACCCTAGAAAACGAAATTAAGTTAATAGCTTAAAATAGTTCGTAATGACATAGGGTAACATAAAAATATCAGATTCGCGAATTTCGAGTGTCCTTCGGACTCAAACGGGACCGGTTCTCGAAAATCGTGTCCTGGAGCTCGGAATATTAAAAATATTCCATTTATACCAATAGACTCGTAAAAATATAAGGATTCCCGAAATATCAGTTTTAGAATTTTTCGGTAGCTAAAAATTACAGATATCGCATTATTACGCGTATTTTTATTACTACCGGTACTTTAATTGTCTAGTCTACTATTCATAGTACTTTTCTACTATTCATTACTATTCACTCTCTCTACTTTATATCTAATCACTCTTACAAATGACACAATTCACACTATTCACATTTTCTTTTCCCATAAAAATCTACTCATACCTTTCTTACAAAATATCACTTCTCTTACACAAAAATTAATCATAATTGTACTTTTCTCTCTCCCCTTTCATGTTGCCATCCAATCACTCTCTCTCTTCCCTCTCTTTTTATTTTCTTTTTCAATTATTTAAATCACTCTTAATTCCTCTCCTCTTTTCCTATAAATATCACCTCTCCCCTTCTCATTTCTTCACACCTTTCTCAAGTAGAGAATTTATGCAAAATTCTCTCCAAAACACTCCTCTCCATATTCTTACAAGAACTCTCTTCTTGTAAGAAGAAACTCTCTTCTTCTACCAAAATAAGTTTCTTTTCAAGCCTCATTTCTAACCACTACCAAAAACCTTCAAGAAAGCAATCCTTCTTTTCTTCTTACCCATTTAGGTAATGAAGAACTCATATTTCATTTTTTTTCCCATGTCAAGTAACCTTATATGGTTTTGATGTTGTTTCTTAGGTTGAAAAACTAAAGACAACCACATTAAGATCATGTTTGGTTCTTGTTCATGGAATTACCTTCATGCATATTTATACCTTCTCATTTATTACTTGTTTTATATTTTGATCTTGTTATTTATTTACTTTATGAATGCAATTTATTTACTTGCTTTCTTAGTATTTTAAGACTAGTCTTTCTAGTCTTAGACTTGTCCATATCAAGTCAAAACAATCTTTTATTTATTTTCTTTAACCTTTTGGGACTAGTCCATTCTTAGTCCCGGGATGCCTTGATGAAGCTAAGGCTCTAATACTTGACCGGGATTCCTTGATGAAGCTAAGGTTCCCAATGCTTGATATTTTATTTTCTTGCTTTTATTTATATTTTGGGGACGGAATTTATTCTTTGTCCCGGGAGCTTAGATCTCCCAATACTTGATATATATGTATATTACTATATGTTCTTGTTCATATCTCTCTTTTATTTTTATTTACTTATGCTCATAAATTAAAATGATTCATGGTTAAGATATTACAATAACCAATGGTAACTAAACTCATGAAACCAACTTTGAAAATAAATAGTTGGCTACAAAGAGAAAGGAATTTCTTTGAAAAACTAAAGAAAAGGATTTTTAGTCATCAAAGTTGTTAAAGGATTTGTTTTTCCAAAAGAGTTTAAGAATTAAAGAAACTAGTTTTGACAAAAGCAACAATTTTCTAGTTTACATAAAACCGTGGCATTTCAAAAAAAAAAAAAAAAAAATGGATTTCAAAGATGACTTGATAAAATAAGTATCTTTTCAAAAACAAAACCAAGGAGATCTTACAAAAATATTTAAGAAAGTTAAAGGAATTTAAAAGTATGAAATTCACATTTTCAATATAGTAGAAACAAAAAGGTTTTACCTCAAAATTTAAGCAATATGAAGATAAAGATTTTGTTTCGAAAAACTTAGAAATGACTAGGTTAATCTTTACAAAAACTTTTCTCAAGAAAAATCATTCAAGAAATTTACAAACTCTTTTTTCGAAAGAAGTAAAGCAAGTTTTTCCAACTTAGAAAACCAACTCAAGAGCCTACTTTCAAACCATAGGCTAAATACAACGGAAGTGATTTTTGGAGTAAAATCTTGGACAAAGAAAAACTATAAGATAGATATAAAGAGTAAAAAATCCCCAAACTAATATAAAAACCTAAAAGGCTATTTTTCAAAAGATAAGACTAAAACCATGTTTTCCAAATTTCTAAAATTATGATCAAGGCCATAATAAAATAATTAATTATCGTCCATGAATCATACTTGATGAATGAGTTATATGATTATCTAAAGGATTTTTTCAAGGTATATTGATAGCTAAGTATCTATCAAAGTTTTTGGATAAAGTGTGATTTGGATTTGGAACTTGTTTTGCGAAATGGGGAAATTCGTGCAGACCTACTGCACCCTCTGATCGCCACCTTTTCGACCTCGTTTGATGAATATAACCTTAGAAATAGATAGCCCTCGTCGAATAGGTAGAAATCGATATATTATATGCGCAATTCCGAGTTAAAATGAGCAAGTTATTGCCATTTTAAGTTGGAATTTCTTCTTATACGATTTTACCGTGATTTTAAGTAAAGTTTAGAATCTCCAAGAATAGAAATTCATGAAAGACTTATCCCGGGTATTTCTTTTGTCTAGGTGACGAAGGATACGAGAATACCCTACCCGAGGATTACTACGACTAAGAAGATAGCGAAATGGACGAGTGAGTTATTCCTTCTAATTTCGTTACCTTGCTTGTGCTTGTAAGTTAGTAGCATTAGTATACTAAGAAAAGATAAAAACGAATATATTTGGGGATTTCGGGATTATGCGTATATATATGATTCTATGTTTATGCGTGAATTGAGAATTAAGAATATCGCAACTTCGATCTGCTTGTTTAAATAATTTTGTTTACTTACTTGTATGATTGTTTATTGTTGCTAAATTGATTGATCGCCCCTAATAAACCTTAATAAGGTTTGACCTAAGAACAATAAAACGTTCACGCATAGCATCCATCGAGTCACATCTATTTCGGAAGGCTGCTACTCCTACGCGTAGAGTTGGATTGGCTGTGATCGTGCGGTGCCACGGGCCATGTTCCTTCCTGGAGAATCCAAATCGCTCGGGAAAGCGACTCTAGGTTCGGAGCCGAGCCAACCGAACGCTGTGGGTGAGGACCTGGGGACTAGCAGTAGAAGGTCGAGGACCTTCAACCCCGATTCCCTAACCTTTGATACGGAGGGGTAAATCCGTTCTATATATGGTTTCCGGATGACTATATATATTCGCGTAATCATGTGATTGTTGCATTGTATGCATAGCATTTGTGTGATTAAATAAATAAACTTGTTTGAAAAAGTGGTGCGAATGAAAAGGAATATCTCACTAAGCTAGTTGTAGCTTATACCCCTATAGATTTTGTTGAAACAGGTATATCCATGGCTTAAATTGAGCATCATGACATTGAAGATATCATGGAAGGATTGGTTAAGCTTCTATGAAGGAAATAGAATCATAAGATAAGTAATTTGTAAGGGTCTTTACATATAATGACTTATATGAATAGTGATGTATATTTATTTGAAGATAATAGATGGACATGCCCCTAAGAATTGCAATGCAATATGTTTATGATCTATGATAAGTATTCTCTTTGCCTTGTTACTTATTATTATCAATATAAATTGCGCTACTCCGATGCGTTCCCTTGGTTGCGATGTACGCCTTGTACATGATATGGAAGCCTTTGCGTGACTAAGGTAGTCATTCTTAGGCTTTAGTATTGTGTACGACAGACTGCCACGTTTAGGGTACCCCTCGGGGCGTGACAGTAGCAGCCTTTCGAAAAGATGTGACTCGATGGATGCTACGTGTGAGCGTTTTAGTTTTCTTAATCCAAACCTTATTAAGGTTT
Organism: Combretum micranthum; assembly: GCA_024138025.1. NCBI lineage: Eukaryota > Viridiplantae > Streptophyta > Magnoliopsida > Myrtales > Combretaceae > Combretum > Combretum micranthum. Next base: position 103,219 of record JAMXBD010002685.1, on the reverse strand, counting down.
ATTAGGGGCGATCAATCAATTTATCAAACAATAAACAGTCATATAAGTAAGTAAACAAATTTATTTAAGCAAGCAGTTCGAAGTTGCGATATTCTTTATTCTCATTTCATACATGAACATAGAATCACATATACATAATCCCGAATTCCCCAAATATATATCCATTTTTATCTTTTCTTAGTATACTAATGCCATTACTTTACAAGCACAAGTAAGGTAATGAAATTAGGAGGAATAACTCACTCGTCCATTTTGCGATCTTCTTAGTTAGAGTAATCCTCGGGTAGGGTAATCTCGTATCTTTCGTCACCTAGACAAAAGAAATACCCGGGATAAGTCTTCCATGAAATTTCTATTCTTGGATTTTCTAAACATTTCTTAAAATCGTGATAAAATTGTATATGAGGAAATTCCAACTTAAAATGGCCATAACTTGCTCATTTTAACTCAGAATTTCGCAAACAATATACTGTTTTCTACCTATTCGAAAAGATCTATCCATTTCTAAACTTATCTTTGTCATTAAGGTCATTTGGGTTCCAATAACGTTAGGTACAGATTTAAAAAGAAAATTACCAACTTTTGCAAATCCGTTTTCTAACTCAACTTTATTTTAAAGAAAAATCCTTTTGTAATAATATATATATATATATATATATTTGATAAATACCTTAAGTTTATAGATAAGCTCACTTTATGCAAAATTTTTTATTGGTAGTGTCTCAACAATTTATTTCATAAAACAATTCTTTTTAAGGTGTTAAAACTTATCTTGATAAATTCCTTTTCAAGTATTTAGAAGAAACTTTATATTTTTCATTACAAATTAATATATTCTTATTTTATTTCCTTCATTCCTTTTTTCCAAAACAAGTAAATTTTCCTTTAAACTTAGCCTTTCATAAATTTCACTTCTAGTGATAAAAGATCAATTTTATCAAAAGTATATTAAGTCGATGAAAACCCTTTTTCATAATCTTGTATTTAGGGTGGTTTTAGAAAATGAGTCTTGTCTTCTTATGTTCATTTCTAAAATATAAGCTTTTGCTTTCCAAAACTTGTTCTTTCATTTCTTTTGAAAAGAATCATCTTTATTGATAAAATCCATTATTATTAACCTTACTTTATTATATTCTTTTGAAAATAAGTTCCTTCTTTTGAAAATCATTATTTCTCCTAAGTGGGTTCATAACTTTATGGGTTGAATTTATCTTAACTTTAAAAACTAGTTTGTTCCTTAGTTTTGTTATGGAGTGAAAAAGAGTTTAAATTTTAAGCTTTTTGTAAAAACAAATTATTTTACTAAAACTTAGGTTAACATAATATTCAAAGAAAATATTTATTTCTTATGTTTCCTTGGTAATCTACTTTGTTACTTAGAAACGTTAAGAAAACTCTATATTTTATGTGGTTGATAATAATTTCATTATTTGTGACAAGTCACATAATAGGAAATTTGGTTTTTAAGTTCTTTTAATAAAATAAAATTCTACTTTGAATTAGTTGAGACATTAACATTATGTAGATGCAAATATCATGAGCATATAAAATAATAAGAACATAAGAAAATAATAGAAACAAATAATAAGGAAGGAAATAAAATATCAAGCATTGGGAACCTTAGCTTCATCAAGGAATCCCGGTTAAGTATCGGAGCCTTAGCTTTATCAAGGCATCCCGGGACTAAGAATAGACTAGTCCCGAAAGATTTAAAGAAAATATACAAAAGATTGTTTTGACTTGATATGGACAAGTCTAAGACTAGGAAGACTACTTTTAATAATTGCATAAAATAAATAAATTGCATAACTTGAAAGTAAATAAATAACAAATGAGCTTATATGCTTTAAATAAATATTTATACATAGTAATACATAAAATTATATAACAAATAATAACAATAACAATAACAACATAATAAAATAGGAAGGTTATGTACAAGAACAAAACATGAACATGTTGTTGCTTTTACTACTCATATGAGTCTCAAAACAACACCATAGTCATATTAAGTTACATGACATGAGTGAATAATAGTTGGAAGAAATATTTACCTAAAGCGTGTAAGTGGTATGAAGATGGTAGATGGAGTGGGTATAATGTGAGTAGTGATATGTGGTAGATAGTTTATATATGAGGGATGAATTTTTTTTAAGGAATTGGTTTGAGAGAGTTTTGGTAGAGAGAATTCTTGAAGAGAGAATTTGTGGAGAGATTTTGAGAGAGTTTTGGTAGTAAAAAGAATTGTGTGAAAGAATGGAAGAGGAAATGAGTATTTATAGAATTTTTGGAGTGGATTTTGGATGTTAATAAATAAATTGAAAAAGAAAAATAAATTGTCGTAAGAGGGAGAGGGGGGGGCTGGCCATGATATATGTAGGGGGGAATGAGTTGATTTTTGAGTGAAATTTGTAAGAAAAAATTAATATGTAAGGTATGATTGGATATAAGATGTATTGGAAATATAAAAAGTAAGAAAATAGGTATGTAGGTAGTAAGAAATAGGTGTAAGAAAAGTAGAGATAGTGAAATAGTAATGAATAGTAGAAAAGTACTATAAATAGTAGACTAGACAATTAAAGTATCGGTAGTAATAAAAATACGTGTATTAATGCGATATCTGTAATTTTTAGCTACCGAAAAATTCTAAAACTGATATTTTTGGAATCCTTGTATTTTTACGAGTCTATTGGTATAAATAGAATATTTTTAATATTCCGAGCTCCGGGACACGCTTTTCGAGCACCGATCCCGATTGAGTGTGAAGGACACTTGAAATTCGCGAATCTGATATTTTTATGTCACTCATATTATTACGAACTATTTTAAGCTATTGGCTTAATTTCGTTTCTAGGGTTTGAAAACGTGGGATGCCGGATCTTAAACACTAGGGTTCGTTATAGACTTTGTTGACTTTAGGTTCCGGTTTGACTTTCGGTTTCGTCGAGATATCCATAACATCGTATAATTTTTGAGTTTTGATCGTTTTATATATTTAGCTCGACATCTATGGTTTATCTTATTTTATTTGTGATTATTTAATAGTTTTTAGTTCTCGGGATCGTTTAAAACTGAGTCTAGGGTTATGAGTTGACTCAGTTTGACTTTTGGCGAAAAATTGAAATTTCCGATTCTGAAATTTATCGAGGATTTTAAGTTTTTGTTGTTGATCGTTACTTGGATATATTGTCTTGATTTGCGTTGTTAGGAAACAGTTAGGTGATTTGATTGATGTACGAATGTTGTTTCAATTGATAGTTGGATTTTTCTATTTTGTTTTTGAGTGTTCCCTATTTGTCAAATTAAGAAATCTCGTTTTTAATCTTTATTTAGAATTAGGTTTTAAATTGGTTCGCGTTTTAGGGTTTCGTTTCTGGATGTTTGTCTTGATTTAGAACTTGGTTTTAACTTGGGTCGATTTTTGGGATTTCAATTTTAAACTTTTAGAATTATTTTCTATGAATTATGAAAATTTTTGGGGGTTTACAACAACCTTTCCAAAGTCTTGTACAGATGCAAGGCGTATCCCTACGACAATAGAATACATGAACCAATGGAGGTAAATAGTTTAATTTGACACACTATGAGCATTGAAATATAAACCATAAGTCCACATAATTAGTTACAAAAGTTCTAGGGGCATTCCCCTGCAAAATAATATCGAGTTTAAAAACAGTCTTTTACAGTCGTCCAATAAATATTAGGGTTTCCTATGGAAGTCTATACCAAATCAAACACAAACTTCTAATGGAAACTCCTAATTCCTGTACCTGCTTGGTAGGATGCCTCGGCCTTAACCATAGATATATGTATACTGCAATAAGAAAAAGCTATGGGAGCGTAAGCTACACTAACTTAGTGAGTGAATACTTCCATAAAGACATTTATAACAATACATTCAACCAAGTTAATTATTCAATCGCATGGAATGCATCAACAACATGAATAAACAATCATATGATCAGCTGGAAATCATATGTAAATGGATTTACGCCTCCATTCGGGGTTAGCAGATTAATGAATACTACGGTATTACCGTTGAATTAATAGCCGTTTATAGATCACGGGTAACCAACTTATGTCGTTCATGGATCACGATCAACCAACTTTTATCCCTTTAAGGATCACGGGTAACCAACATATGCTTATGATCCATCCCCATCGTGAAGTGATTATGTCCATATTAATTTATCCATCTGCATAATCATTAATACCGATTCTTAGGTGATCAACAAATTCCATAGACAATCACTTCTATAGTACTTTAAACAAGCATGAATAATCACCCGATTTCAATATTCTTAATACATTTCTCAACTTATCAATAAGCATACATAATCCTTCATAATTTCCATCATGCAATTCCATTTTATCTTTTTCCTTATAATCTAGTGCAACTAATTGCTACAATCACAAGCATGAAACAAATTTAGGAAGTAATACTTACTCGGCCATTAGTCGCCGGTCTCTTACTAATAGTAATCTGGTGGTAATGAATCATTGGGATCCAAGTCACCTAAGCGAAAGAAATACCCAAATAAGTATTTCAACTCATATTTGATCCATTTTATTTCATAAAAACTATTAAGTTTGTAATTTCCATCATTAGTGGAAATTTAAACTTAAAACGGCAATAACTTGGTCATTTTAACTCAGAATTCCACAAATTATATACCGATTCCTATCTACTTTGAAAGATCTATCTAATTCTAATATAATATCTCAATTTTGAAAAATTTTAGGTCTCAAAAAATTTGGATAAGTTCTGTTTGGTAATCAACATCCATTTTCGAAATTGTTTTTGTGAGGAATTATGATATTTCTACTATCCATGCCAAATATGCATGCAATATTAACAAATTACTATCATGAATGATATGTTATGAGCTTCCTATATGCTTATTCATGATGACATTCTATTAAAGAATACTTTTGAAAACTTCTACTTTACAAGTTATCATAAATACTTAACCTAGTAAGTCTAGTTTTGTGCTCTTGACAAGCCACACTTGTTTTAGAGATTTTCCTTAATAAAACTCATTCATTCTTGCTAAAATTAAGTCTTTACCATATCTATTCCTTAAGGTTTTCATTTTTCAACATAAATCCTCATTTTACACTTTGTGAACAAGTATTTAAATATTGGCTATTCCTAGATCCGAATTTTGTAAAAATATTTTTTAAGTGATTTCTTTGAAAAAAAACTCATTTGATGCTTTAAAATTCAAAGCTCCATTATTTCTGTCCCTTAAGGACTTCATTTCCTTAATAAAACTTCCATTTTGAGTTCGAAAAATAGGTATTTATATATCCTCTTTTCCTAGTTACGAATTTCATGTAACTATCCTAAGATCTAAATTTTCTAACTTGTAAATATTTCTTGTTTGACAAATTTCTCTTAGTAGATCTACCATTAACTTACAAAAATCATTTCCTATTATTACCTATTCCATAAGTTCTTCATTTTTCACATAAAAATCATGTTTTTGAGTTGAAAAATAGGTTTTCAAAATACAACTCTTTTTCCATCCGAATTTACAAAAGTTTGTTTTTATGAAACCAAATTGTTCTTGAGCTTTTTGGCTCATCTTCGTAATTATCCTAACTTTTACAAATAATAAATCATTCATTTACATAAGACAATAATCTTTATGACCTTCATTTATCTTAAACATAATAAATGCATGAGATCTCTAATATCATGTAAAAGAATAAATGTTTAAAAGCTAGATCTAAGCGTAATGATCATGTTAAATGCATGAAATGAAGTATATTACTTATGACAATAATGTAGTAGCAAGATTCCTACATGAAATCATCACTATATGAACATATGTTATGATCATGATAAAATATAAGCTTTAATCACAAGATCCACAACTTGTGATGGCTTGATCATCATGTTCTAGTGTTTCATGTTCCTAGCATGAAGCTCATAGGATTTTTTTATGAATCCACACATGAATGATGTAGCCATGACATGTCTTTGTGGTAGTAAAGTTTAGATCATACCTATTTAATGTTTGAAGCAAGGAAGCTTGAAGAAAAATTTGTTGTGTAAGTGTGTGTGGGGGGGGGAGTGTCATGGCAACAATGAGAGAGAGGAGAGGGAGTTTGTAAAATTTGCAAAAGTGAAAATAAAAAGAGAATGAAGGCATAAAAGAATATATATATATATATATATATATATATAGTGAGGGTTATTAGGATTTTCTATGATTAAATAAAAGAAGAAAAAAACACAATTTGAGAAGGAATGGAGGGGTGTGCGCTGGCCATAGACGGGGAGAGAGGGAGAGAAAATAAATTTTGTACAATTTTTTAATTAAATGTGTAATAAAATGTGTTGGAAAAGCAAATATAAGAATGTGATGTAATAAGGTAAGGCTTGATTGTAAGGATGTAAGAGTAGGGGTATGGCTTGTGAGTGTGAGTAGGGTATGGGCTTGTACTTGTGAATAGTAGTAAATAGTGATTAGACAATTAAATTACTGGTTAGTAAATAAAATACATATAAACGCTATAACTATAATTTTATAAATAGAAAAATTATAATAAATATATTTTTGAATTCCTTATTAAATTCCGGTCTTAAATAATATTCTAGAATATTTTTCTAATTTCGAGTCCCGAGGGTCGGTTTTCCGAAACGGATCCCGGTTGGGTTTGAAACAGATAATTTTCGAAAACTGATTTTTTTATGTTTTGATATAATCTTTGGAACTATAAACTAAGTCAACTTGCTCTCATAAGATCTATGGTTTTATTCTGACGAAGTCGGACTTAGGGTTTCTAGGTTTCTTCTAACCCTAGCTACTTCGGTTTATGGTTTTGGTTTTGATTCGGCTCTTGAAGTCAAGTTTGGTTTATTAAGAAAATAGTTACAATTTTGGCTCTACCAGCATACCATTACTTAGGGTAAACTTGCAAATGGGTGTGTAAAAATGCAAGATAAGAGCCTAGGGATTTGCTTCACCAATTCCTTATCATATAATTTATTGACAAACTTAGAGAGAAAGTTGGTTCCCGGTGCATTTACACTATCGATTCACTAAGGTAAGAAGCCTCTCTCAAGATTAGGAACTCTAGATCTAGATCGGATGTAAACCCCTAGATTTTTTTATGATTCTTAAGCTCAAACCCAATAACTAGAAGTCAATCGGAAACCCTAATCAACAAAAGCCTATGTCAAAACCCTAGAGTTTAGATCCGACAATCATGTGTTCTTAAACGCTAATAACGGAATTGAGTTAATGGCTTATGATAGTTCGTAATAATATAGGGAAGCTTAAAAATATAAGATTCGCTAATTTCTAGTGTCTTTTGGATCCAAACGAGATCAGTTTTCGAAAATCGTGCCCAGGCAACCGGATGGTAAAAATATTTCGTTAATAGTTAGACTCAAATAATATAAGAAATACAAAAATATCAGTTTCCTAATTTTTTCGATGCTAAAATTACAATATCACATTTATACGAGTATTTTTTTTTACTATTGGTAACTTATTAGTCTTGTTTACTATTCATTGTACTTCTTACTATTCATTACTATTACCTATCTCTAGTTTTCCTTATTACCTAATCTTACTACCTATATAGCTATTTTCTTACTTTTTACTTTTCCAATACACCTTATATTAAATCATATCTTACATATAATTATTTTCTTACAAAATACAAATAAAATCAACTCAGTCTCTCTCTTTTCTCCTATGGCCAGTCTACACATCCCCCTCTCACTAATTCTTTTTTTTTTCTCAATTTATTTTATTACACACAATTTCCCTCCATCTTCAACTATAAATACCTCCTTTCCACTCTACTTCTTTTACACCTTCATTTCGTACAACAAAACTTCCCCAAAATCACTCCATAAACTCTCTCCACAAAACTTTCTCTTACTAAAACTATCTTTCACAAATTCTTCACAAAATCCTTCTCTATACACGAATTATCTACCACATACTACCAACCACATAATACCCCATTTATCTACTATCTTTACAGCACACAAACACTTTGGGTAAACTTCTTCCAACCATTTAGTTTACCCATGTCACGTAACTTAGTATGACCATGGTATTGTTTTGAAACTCATATGAGTAGTAAAAGTAACAATATGTTCATGTTTCGTTCTTGCACATGATAAGAATTTCGAATTTTATTATTTTGTTATTATGATCATATATGTTATTATTGTTGATTATTATGCTTCTAATCTAACTCTATATTTTATTATGTATATATATATATATCTATATATTCCTTAGAGCCTAAATGCGCACTAACTTTTACTAACTTGCTGTTATTACTATAATTGCTCTTATTATTGCTTTTCTTTTTCTTTCTTTTTCTTTTTCTTTTTCTTTTTGGGACTAAGTCCTGGGATACTTTAATGAAGCTAAGGCTCCCAATGCTTTACAAGGTTACCTTGATAAAGCTAAAGTTCCCAATACTTGATATATTATCTTGCTTAGCATTAATTTGCTTCTTATATTTTCATCATTTTTCATATTATATGCTTATGTACATGCATCATCACAATGATCTTGTTTCAACAAAAATTTAAAGTAGACTTTTCCTTAATAAAGGAAAATGAAACTAAACTCTTTTAATATATAACTTTAAGTTAAAATCAAGATTTTGTTGGCAAATTTATAGGAAAATTTTTCCTCAACTTCTTTTCAGACTTACCAAGATTTTTCTTAAATAACAATTAAGATAATTTCATAAAAGAAATTAATAAATAAAATGAGCATTTTCTTTGATAGTAAACCACATAAAGTTTATCAAATTTAGCATAAATGTTTTCTTGGTAAACAATTTTTTCATAAAAGTTTACTTGTAGGATTTATACTAACTCTGTAATAGCAACCAAAAGACAAAACTAATTTTCAAAGTTAAGATAAAAATCAATCCTCTAATTTATAAACCCACATAGAAAAATAAAGGATTTCTAAGTATCTAAATGATAAACTCATTTTCAAAGGAATAAAAAGAATATAAATATGATGAGTTCAAAAGCAATGGATTTTATCAAAAAAGATTATTCCTTTTCAAATAAAATCAGTAAAGGAAATTAAAAGACTAAGTATTGGAAATAAAATTTAAGGATTTAATAAATAAGAAACATAAGAAGAAAGAAACTTAATCACCAAAACCACTTTTAAGGACAAATCTATAACTCAAAATAGATTATCAACAACTTAATGAAATTCTTGGAAACTTTATTTTTATCACTAGAAGCAAAATTTATAAGAGACCAAAGTTAAGAAAAAATTTAATTGTTTTAGAAAAGAAATTAGAAAACAAGATAAGAATATACTTGTTTACAATAACCTAAGAAATTATAAAGTTTCTCTAAAATACTTAGAAAAGGATTTGCTAAATTTAAGTTTCGACACCTTTAAGATGAATTATTTTACAAAAAATAATCTTTGAGACAACATGTAAACCCCTAAAGTTTTGAGATCAATTAAAGCTTAAACCCTAATTAGAAAGTCAACCGGAATCCCAAAGTCAACAAAACCCTAGTCTTTTACAACCGTTCAGGTCCGGCATTCTCGTTTAAGCAACCCTAGGAAAGTTAGTAATAGATTAGTATATAAAATTATTCGTAATAACCTGAGAAAGCTTAAAAATATCATATTAGTTAAACCGCGATTCGTTTTGAGCACAACCGGACATAGTTCTCAAAAAGCGTGTCCCAGGGCTTAGATTAGTAAAAATATTCCGAATATACCGCTAAACCCATAAAAATATAAAGTTTTCAAAAATATCAATTTCATAATTTTTTAATAACTAAAAATATCAGATATCGTAATTATACGCATATTTTCTTACTACCAGTACTTAAATTGTCATGTCTACTTTACATTACACTATTTTCTACTATTCTCCACTATTTATCTATCTCTACTTTTTCTTACAACCTACTCTTACAACCCATACCTCTATTTCTTACAATTTTCATTTCCAATACAAATTCACATCTTTCTTATCTTACTTTTCATTAACAAAAATACAAAAAAGTAAAATTAACTCCCTCTCTACACTCAAGATTGCACCTGCCATGCCCTCCTCTCTCTCAAATTTTTTTCAATTTTCATTTATTTAATTAACACAAATTTCCTCCCACATTTTCCTATAAATACCTCCTCTTCCTTCCACTTCTTTCATACCTTCCATACACTAAAATTACTCTCCCAAAATTCTACAAGAATTCTCTCCCAAAGCTCTCTCAAGTTTAGTTCTCTTAGGTAAAAATTCTTCAAGTCTTCTTTATGTTCATTTACTTAGTATGAGCTTAGTGTGTGTTTTCTAAACCATGAAGGTTAAAGAAAGCAACAATAAGTTCATACTTGTTTTTGTTCATGAATCAAGTTTCTTTTATGTTGCTTTTATGTATATAATTATCTAAATATATCTATGTAGCTATATATATCTTTTAGAGCATATATAATGGTTGTGCTATGGGTGTATTGGAGAGGCTTATATGCATGTAAAAAGGGTTGGGTGTAAGTCATGTGGGCTTCCCCAGCGTTACCACTTCACAGTAGCATCGCCCTCATCTGTAAACCCCGGAGTTCCTACCGGGAGGACTCTCTCGCTCACAGCCTTTTGGGGACCACTGCTACGCATGGCGTGAAGGATTGTCCCACATGGGTTTGGCTCAACCCTTTTTACATGCATATAAGCCTCTCCAATACACCCATAGCACAACCATTACAGCATATAAGCTCATTTGTTTTGCATTTTATTTACTTTCCTTGCAATTTATTTATTTCCTTGCAATTATTTACTTTCATGTTGTTTTTAAGACTAGTCTTTCTAGTCTTAGACTTGTCCTCATCAAGTCAAAACATTTTCTTTTTCTTTATGGGACTAGTCAATTCTTAGTCCCGTGATACCTTGATAAAGCTAAGGTTCCAATACTTGATTTATTTTTTTACTAGCTTATTTCATTAAGTTATTATGTTTCCTCATGTTTTCATAACTTTATGATTCATATTCATGCATGAACATAATGATTTTTATCTCAACAAGATAAATGAGGAAATGTTTTCTTAAAATAGAGATTCTTTTCTAGAAATAAAAGAAGAAAGTATTTTTTCGTAAAACTAAGGATTTATCTTAACTAACTTTTCTAAGAAATCTAGAGGAGTTCATAGGAATTTTTACAAACATACATGACATAGAAGGAAACTTTTTGAGTAAACAAAAGTTTTATTAAAACTCCACTTTTTCATCAAGTACTAGAAATTCTTTTCATGAAAACGGAATGATCTCAAGAAACAAGGAAATAATTGTTACTAGAAACTAAGAAAATAAAATTATTCTTTGAAAAGACTAAGAAAAATGAAATTCACTCATTTAAAATAACTTGAATAAGAGGAATTTTTCAAAAGTTTCATTTTCCTTAGAAGACTTCCCTTTTACAAAATTTATGGTTTGAGACAACTTCATTAACTTCATACATTTGATATGAGTCAATAAATATATGTATATACATTTCAAAAGTTTTACAAATTATTATAATATCTATATCTTTAAAATGAGCTTTCGTTAAAATAAGGAATTCAAGTTTTGTGAAAATTCGTGGTGAATCTGGTCATCACTATTTCAGAACCCAAACGACTTAGTTTGATGAAAATAGTTTTAGAAATAGATAGATCTTTTCGAATAGGTAGAAAACGGTATATAATAAACTACAAATAAGTTGGATTATATATTATATATATATTTTTTTTTTTATTGAAAACAAGGAAGTGTTAAAACAAGAACTATGATGAGATTATGTTGTATGATAGCAGCCTATACGGTCTGGAACACCTAAACCCGAATGGAGGGGTAAATCCATTCAACATATGATTCCCGGAAAGTCATATGTATTGTTTGCTTACGTGCTTGTGCATCTCATATGGTTGCTTAAATAAACTTGTTTTGATTATGATATGTCGAGTGCTTAATTGTGGAAATAAATCTCACTAAGCTAGTAGCTTATACCCTCCTAGATATCTTTGGCAGTTCTCGTACTTTTGGTTGGAACCAAGAGGTTAATTTACCCAGGTAATGCTTTTAAGCTAAGATCACATGGATAGAAGTGTAAGCTAGAAGTAGAGATGGATTCTAAGAAAAGTTTCAAAAGTGTAAACCATTTTATGACAGAATCTTTATTAGATTTAGTTATCTTTAATAGGGGAATACCCCTTAATGTTGTAAAGACTTCTTAATAGTTTTCATTAACCTTGGTTATATTGTTATGATTTATTTTTCTTAATTGTTATTGTGTATAACTGCTTAAACAGCATGATCCAAAGTTTGGTCCACTACGATTGTGAAAGTACGCCTTACACTCGATATCAAGACCTTCGGGATGACTAAGATTGTCATTGTAAACCCCGGTTTTCCTAGTAACCAAGTAGACTTTGGAAACTGAAAACCAAAACCTTAAACCGGATTAGCTTAAGCTCGAGAGAGAACCTAAGAACCTTGGATCTAGCTTTCCTTCGATTTCAAATTAAAGAACTTTTGTAAAATAATTTAATATGGAATATTGTTCTAAAGTATATTTCAAACCATAAAAAAAGTTTGATTTCGAGAAATTTTTCATTCCGGGCCTTCCCGAGATCTATTACGGAAAAGCAGGCCTCGAGATTCAAAATTCGAAAAATATTTCAGAATACTCTTTAGAACCGAAATTTAATAAGGATTTCAAAAATATAAATTTTATAATTTTTCAATTTATAAAAATTACAGATATAGCCATTTTTCTCGTATTTTCTTTACTACCGATAAATTAATTGTCTTGATTACTATTCATAAGTACAAGTCCATACCCTATTACACTCACAAGCTATACCCTACTTTTACATCCTTACAAAACACTCAATTACATTTTCTTTTCTAAGAATAATTTGTCTCTTAAGAAATTATTACACTTAAGATTTATTATTACACAAAATAAGTAAAACAAAACAAATTAACTCTCTCTCTCTCTCTCACCCCTTGAACTGGCGCACATCCCCCCCTCCCTCCTATTGCCCTCATTTATTCTATTTTTCCATCTTTATTTCAATTAAAACAAACCCTAATTCAATATACTATATATACTCTTTTGTACTTCTCTCTCTTCATTTTTCAAAAAATTACACAAACCCTCTTCATTTTCCTCTCTTGCCGTGACCAACATAAAACACACACACACACTCACACAAGTTCATTTTCTTCTTCATTTTCCACTTTTTCCAGCCTAAGGTGATGATCTTAAACCTTTCTACCATTAAATTGTAATGGAAGACTATTCATAAGTATTTTCACATTTAAGTCCCATGAGCTCTTGCTAGGGACAAGAAAATACTACTACATGAATGTCAAAACCATCACAAGGGTAGATCTTAGTTTTAAATGTGTTTTTGTTGGATGATCTTCATGTTCATGCATGTAGTAGTAGAATAAAACAAAGATCTTGCACAAAAATCTATTTCTATGTTTTCAAACTCCATTTCATGCATCTTAAGAAATAGATTTAACATTTAAATGCTCATATTATACTTGACATTCATGATCTTGTGGGTATTTTGTGTTTTAGTGCATTAATGAATCATAAAGACCTTTGTATTGTATATATAGATATGTTAGTTTGTAGATCTTTAGGTAGATGAGACAAGAAACTTAAAATGGAAAATTTTTGTTGAAATGTTCAAATGAAAATTCGGATGGTTTCAAGACCATACATTAAAAACCCTTTTATCAACTCCAAAACTTGTGTTTTATATGAAAAATGAAGAGTATAGCTAATAGATATCATCAAGTGATGATTTTTATAAGTTGAGATGGGATATGCTAAGAAAAATATATAAAACAAGGAGTAGAAATAAAATAGGAAATATTGAGTTGCTTGTTACTTTAAGAAATTCGTAATTTAGGAGTAATGGCATGAAAACACCTATTTTTCAAACTCAAAATGAAATTTTTATTTAGGAAATGAAGTCCTTAGGGGATAGGAATAATAGAGCTTGGAATTTTAAAGTGTTAAAAACATTTTTCTCAAAGAAATCACTCAAAAACTAATTTTACAAAAATTCGGATTTAGGAATAGACCCTAATTGAAAACATGTTTACAAAGTATAAAATGAGGATTTTTATGAAGAAATGAAGGCTTTAAGGAATAGATATAATGAAGACTCAAATCTACCAAGGATAACTAGATTTTCTTAAGAAATAATCCCAAAACAAAAGAGAATTATCAAAGTCATGAAACAAGTTTTCTTAAGAGTAAGATTTATGGAGTCTTACAAAATAAATAATTTCTAAAATTTTCTTTTAGTAAATATTGTCAAGAGCATGCATAAATCAAGCTCATAACATGCCATTCATGATAGGAAATCATCAATATTGCATGCATAGTTGATTTATATAGTAGAAACATTACAAACATTCACAAAACTTTTTTTGAGAATTGAATTTCGCTATTGATCAGAACTGATCAGAATGTTTCGAGACCCAAACATTTTCAAAACTTGGAAATAATATTAGAAATAGATAGATCTTTCAAAGTAGATAGAAATTGATATATAATTTGTGAAATTCTGAGTTAAAATGACCAAGTTACGGCCGTTTTAAGTCGGGACTTCCACAAATGACGAGAATTACAAAAATGATAGTTTTGTTTAATAGTTTGGATTAGTTAAGTGATGAAATACTTATTAGGGTATTTCTTCCTTTTTAGGTGACCCCGAGATTGATGATTCTCTTCCACCGGATTATTATTATTAAAGGACCGGTGTTCCAATGGCTGAGTGAGTATTTCTTCGCGATTTCGTTTACTGTATGTGATTGTAGTGATAGTTGCATTAGACTTTAGGCAAAGATAAAATGGATAGGTATGATGGGGATAAATGGGAATTATGTATATTTGCTGTTGATATGAGAAATTGAAAATAAGAATATCGAAGCCGGGTGATTAACTAATGGTTGTATAGATGAATTAGGATTGATTGTCTGCAATTGTTGATTGATCACCTAAAGAATTGGCCTAATTGACTATTCAAAATTGATAAGTAATATGGACTCATTCATGTCATAAATGTGGTTGGAGCATTAGCATTGGTTAGTTGCCCCTAATCCAAAAACAGAGTAAAAGTTGGTTAATCGTGATCCATAAATGAAATAATGAGTTGGTTAATCATGATCCACAAACGAATTTATAAGTTGCTTGACCGTGATCCAAAATGGCATATTTTAGTAGTACTGCAGTATACGTTAATCTGCTAACCTGGAATGGAGAGCAAAATGCCATTCACATATGATTTGCTGCTAGTCATATGTCTATTGATTTCCATATGTTTGATGCATATCACTTGCCTGATTAATCACTTGCCTGATTAATCACTTGTTATGAATATAGCTTGTATGATGTGTTATGAATGTAATCTTGGAAGTTCTCACCCACTAAGCTAGTGTAGCTTATGTCCCTATAGTTTTTATTTGTTACAGCACTCATTTTTCTGGTTTAGACAGAGGCACCCCACAGCTTAGGTACAAGAGCTAGGCGTTTCCTTTGGAAGTTATATTCAATTCTGTTTAAACTTCCATAGGAAACTAAAAGACTTTGGATGACTGTAATAAACCTCTTAACAATATTCTTTTATAGTAGTCTCTGTAATCATTTGTATATGTGTTTTGGTTTATATTCTAATGCTATTAAATGTCGATTTAAACTCTTCATCTCCATCGATTGGTTTATATTCTAATGCTATTAAATGTCGATTTAAAATCTTCATCTCCATCGATTCAAGTATTCTATTGTCATAAAGGTATGCCTTATATCTATACAAGACTCCCGAAGGACTAAGGTAGTAATTCGTGGGTCTTATATGGCATGAGGTGGACTGTTACGTTTAGGGTACCCTATAGGTTGTGACAGTCATACTTAAGCCTTAGTATTGAGCGTTGTGGACTGTTGCGTTTAAGGTGCCCTCTGGGGCATGACACAAGACCACCGGAATCTCTTCAGAAGTTATCAATGGTCTAGATCCATATAAATCTTAAGAATCCCTTATTTCATAACCAACCTAATGAATTTCAAAAACAAGTGACAGAAGGTTTCATCATTCCTCTCTCAAGGTGATTATGAGCAACTCCACTAGTAACCCAAATCAACTCAAAAAAATGATTTCTCAATCTTTTCAGTTGAAATCAAGCATGAATCTAAAAGGTGCACCACATATTTAGACCCACAAAAATAAATCAAAGCTACTAATTACAAATACCTGGTCAATGTTTACTTGAAAGCACATTTGAAATCATATCAATTAAAATTTGGATCATAAACCCTAACCTATAGGCGATTATTTCTCCATGGATGTAGACATTAAGCATGAATTCTAAAGATATAATATGGAATTGACAAAGAATATTACAAATTAAGTTCGAAGTCTTGCAAAAATACAAACAATGGTTAAAATGATTTTACTTAGAAAACTTGAGATTTCTCAGCAAGAAGAAATAGTTCTTTTGCTAAAGAATTCTATCTGTATGCTACATTAGGAATTTGTTATATGCTTTTATCGCATGCCTGTGCATATTTATTTATAGGCTAGAGGTATATAAATCATAACGATTTTATCTGCTAACGTGGCAGATTCTATATAACAAAATTCATTTTTTATTTCATGTACACGCGAATGAATTGTCAGCTCAAGAGATGACTTTTCGCAGGGTAAGATCGAGCGCTTAAATGTTGCTTGAAAGTTAGGGCTCGACCTAAGCTATGGAATTATACTAAAAATGGGCTTCAGTCTTTGTCCAAATTTAACCATGAGGTAAATTGACATCGTCGAGGGCTCGAAGTTAGCACTCGATCCAAGCTGTGCATTTCCTCTTAAAGTGTGGTTTTTTGTCCAACTTCACTTGTGGGGTAGATTTAAGGCTCGACACTGTGGCATGATAGAAGCTTTTTCATGAAGTTCAAGGCCAAATCACCTCAAAACAAACATCTAGGGTCATGTCGAGGCTCGATATAGGACGCGGCGAACCATTTTGCTTTGTTTTTCCTTGTTATTTTAGCCTCGACAGGCACTTTTGCAGGGCTCAATTAGTTCTATTTTGCATAATTGATATTATTTTTCTCCGATCTAATTCAAATCACTTCGTTTCTGCTTCTTTTGATTCTAGGAGCTAGAAAACAACATTTAAACGATAAAAGCACTAGATTCATAGGAATTTTCCTAAGAATGCATTAGATTAAACCCAAATTCTTATGAAAAAAATAGAGTAAAATAAACTTATTAGTAGATAAGAGAGATTATTTTAGCAAACAAACTTCGAAAATATCATGGTGGTTTTCTGAAAACAACAATAACGCCCACTTTTGTGTAGACTTTTAAATCTTTGATTACTTTTGTTTTTCGTAAAAGAAGATAAGTATGGTTCAATTGGGAGTTTTTGTATGAGAATTTAATGAATGAAGCTTTATTTAAGAGAAAAGACAATATGTCCATACTTTAAAACTCATTATAATAGTTTGCAATAAATTCCTAGTACTGATGGAAATGATTTAATTATAAAATATGAAAGATTACAACTTTTATAACACATTATATAACTAGAAAAGATGTAAAATTATATCTAGATTTTAATTCTTCTTAAATCTTTTAACTCACGCAATGGCCAAAAACTTGGGGATTACATTTATTCCCTCCATTTTTCTCTTATAAATTCCCCATTTCTCATTCATTTCTTATACACTTGTTCTCTATAATGACTAAACTCTTGCAAATTTTCTCTAAACTTTCCCTCTTCCCTTTTTAAAATCATGCCATTCTCCCCCCTCTTTTGTTGATTGCCAAATTTATATATTCTTCTATAATCTATTTTAGGTAAACACTAAACCCATCCTATGTATTACATTAGTGATATGAATCTATACGTATGCCTTTCACGCTTTCCATATAAAATCCCCATGATGTAAATGCTAGGGAATAGAGATGGAAGATAGCATAATACTCATATCACAATGTGTATGTTCATTATTATTATGTGTTCATTTTGCCCATGTTACTAGTGTAACTTTCTATATGTTAATATGTATAAAGTAACTATAGTTTTTAGAACCTAAATACTCACTAATCTCACTTTATTTATTTTATGCAGTTATCTATTACAAGAAATTTATTTATTCCATATTTTTATAAGAATAGTCAATTTCTAATCTTGGACTTATCCATAATCAAGTCCAAAGGATACGAGAATAATTTAAGTTTTGGGGAGCCTTAAAATAACAGCTAAGACTTTTATAATTTTCTTATTATCTATTTCGATTTTATTTATGAGACTGGAATTATTTCAAGCCTTAGGAAGCCTTGATAAAATTTAAGACTTCCATATTTCATTTCTTTATGCTGATGTTATTTTATTTCATATGGTGACTAGAATATTTCGAGTCCCAAAGTGTCTTACTAACAAGCTAAGACTCCCATTATAAGCCCCGGAAAATCTCAGTAAATAATTTCAAGATGAACTTGAAAATAAACCCTAAAATCACTCCAAATTAAAACCGAATTTCAACTAGTCCAAAAACATGAGCGAATCCAGAAATATCCAAATCTTGAGAAAAATTAGAATCCTTAAAAACAAAACAAGAACTCATCATACTTCAATTCCAAAACCACTACGTACGACAAATTCCATACGTAACTCCGACTTATAAAATCGGGTAATATAGAACCAAAAATCAAATTATTAAAAAGGTAAATAACGATTAACTTTTGGAAATGAAACCCAATTCAAAAATTCCGAAAACGTTAAAAGATATTAAATATTTACAAAAATAAAATTTAAGATAAATTTCTCAAATCAAATATGTTGTGTAAACATAAAATATCAGTTTCCAAATTGGCAAAGATCTAAACCGGAAAATCACCCGGAAACCCTAACTAGAATACAATAGCTTAAGTCCGGCGATGTAGTGCCCCTAACCCTAGAGGCCGAGATGTAGTTTAAATATGTAGAATAGCTCGTAGTAATATAAGTTTGCTTAAAAATATCAGATTGGTAAATTTTTGACCTATTTCGAACCCGTTCGGATACAGACTTCGAAAAGCGTGTCCTAGGGCTCGAGATATAAAAAATATACCATTAGTACCGTTAGACTCGTAATTTCATAAGATTTCCAAATATATCAGTTATATAATTTTCGGGTTATAAAAATTACAATTATAACATTTTTATCGTATTTCCATTACTACCGGTAATTAATTAGTCTTTTACACTATTCACTTTTATTTCATTACACAATTTTACTATTCTTATAAAGCCTTATATTTTTAGATAAATATTTTATATATTATATAAAATTTTGTTTTTCTAAAATTTAGTTAGTTCGAGTTTTTACGGGATCAGATTTTGTTTAATACCCGATACTAAAAAGAAAATAAATTAATTTAAAATGATTGAAATTATTTTAAAAATATTTTTATTTTCATAAAATAATTTTTTATAATTTTTCGGGTTATAAAAATCATTTATAGCCCATATTCGCATATTTGATAATACCGGTAACATATTTGTTAAAATACTAAAATAATTCAAATAATTATTTAATTTAATTATGAAAAACTGCTACAAATATATGAAATAAATTTTCTAATTTTATTTATTAAGAAAGTACCTTTACAACCCATACCTTTAAGTACACCTTACACATAATCACTTCCTTTTCACTTCAATCTTTCTACACATTATCCCACACTTCATGGCAGATTTTGACCCTCTTTATGGCTGTCTTTTGTCCTTTGAAACCCTCCAAAATTAATTAAAATAACTCTATTTCAATCCTTCAAAAAGCTACACATACCATTAATTACATTACAATTTCAAGTCAAAATTCAAACAAATTCACTCTCCTCTCTTCACTCAATTCGCGCAGCAGCACCCCCCACCCATTTTTTTTCTACCTTGTTTTATTTTTTCTTTCTTTCATTCATTAATACATTCATTTTCTCTCTCTCCTTCATTTACTCATTTTTCCTTTTTCATTCATTAACTTTTCTCTCTCATTTTTCTCTCTTTCTTTCTTCTTTTTGTTCTTGTTTCTTCAAGGAACAAGCTGCCCCCATTTCTTCCATGAGCCTCCATGCATATTTCTTGAAGATTTTTAAGCAAATCTTCATCTCAAAACTTCCATAGGTGATATAGGTAAAGTGTAATAAGAGTTTTATACATCAAATGACCTTCCATGAGCTAAAAGTTTAGGATGATGATGCCAAAAATGAAACACTTCTCTTCTCCATTATTACTATCTTGTATCATTATTATTTTCTTGTTTAAAGTTGTTATATTTGTAGATCTAACTTTTTGTAGCTTTGATTTTCGTTTATGCCATAGATCTTGTTATTTAAGTTGTTATTTTTGTTATTTCTTATGATTTATGCATAGATCCATCATCTACATGTCTATCTTAGTGATTCATGCATAGATCCATCATCTACATGTCTATCTTAGTGATTCATGCATTTAAAACTAGTATAGTAAACTAGATCTAGTGTTTTGAGTTCATAAAATGCATTAGACTTTGTTTTATGTTCAAAGATAACTTCTAGTAGCATGATGATAGTAGGAATGTTTTAGGAAACTCAAGATCTATTTTATTTTCAACAAAAATCATTTTTAAAAATTCGGATGAAAATGGAACCATATTTAGAAAAGTTATTTTTCAACTTCAAAATGTGTATTTTTCACTTAAAATAAAGGGCTTAGGGTATAGATAACATAAATGAAAGATTTTGATGAGCAAAGTTTAGATCTATGAGTTTATAGTGCATTATCATGGGTTTCTTTTAGATCTATGTTCATATTAAGTATAGATCTTGGTTTTGAACTTAAACAAAAATTATGAAATTCGTATTTTGGCAAGACCTCTATTTAAAAACCACTTTTCAAGTGTCAAAATGTAATTTTTACATAAGGAAATGAAGGCTTAATATATGTATATCATCAAGACTTCTTTTTACAAGAATCAATGGTGATTTTCAAAAGTTATTTTCAAAATAAAAATCTTATTTTCGGATTTAGGTCAAGACATATTTTAAAAACATGTTTTCCAACTCAAAATGAAGTTTTTATTAATATGAAGGGCTCTTAGGATAGGATATGTAAGGAATGGATTTTCATAGTTTAGATAGATTTTATCAAAAGGTATGTCCAAAATAAATTTTGTAAATTCGGATCTCAATAAAGACCAATTTTGAAAACCATTTTTCAACTTCAAAACAAGACTTTTATTAAAGAAATGGAAGCCTTAAGGGGTAAGCTTGATTAGGAAATGATTTTTGAAAGACTAAATGAGTTTTACAAAGAAAACAAGCTCAAATGAATTTCTCAAAATTCGGATTTGAAAATAGCCACTATATAAACTCTCATTTCCAAATGCCAAAATGACAAATTTTATAGGAAAATGGAAGTCCTAAGGTATACATATAACAAAGACCAAGTTTTGATAAGGATAAAAGGAGTTTACCAAAATATAACCTTAGAACAACAAATGATTTTCAAGAATAGATTAAACAATGTTTTCATCCTTCAAAATTTTGTAAAATTCGTACTTAAGCAAACTACCTCTTTAAACACCTATTTTCTAACCCCAAAATGAAGGTTTTTGTTGAAATAATGAAGGTGATGGTTATGTAGATCATCAAGATTGAGTTTTGATAAAATAAAGTATGATTTTGCAAGAAGAAAAACTATTTTTCTTAAGTTTAGTATAATTCAAATTTTTGCAAAGAAAAAGTTTTCAAAAAGAATTCTTGGTGCTATATGTATGCATATAGGTAGATCATCTCATAATCTTCATGACAATAGCTTGTAGATAATACATTTATGCATGATGCATTGTAGAAATAAAGTATGAAAATTGAGTTTATCCAAAAATTGTAAATTCGGATGACTTCAAAGCCATGCCTTAAAAACTCACTTATCAACTCCAAAACTTGTGTTTTATATGAAAAATGAGGAGTTTGGTCATAGGTATCATCAAGTGATGGATTTGATAAATTAAGATGGGATTTGCTAAGAAAAATATGTGGAACAAGGAGTAGAAACGTAGTAGGAAAAATTTGAGTTGCTAGTCAACTTAGGAAATTCGTAATTTTGGAATGAGGCCATGAAAACACATATTTTCCAAACTCAAAATGAAATTTTTATTAAAGAAATGAAGTCCTTAGTGGTAAGGCATGATTGAGTCTTAATTTTCTAAGTATCCAATGATTTTGACATAAAGGAATCACCACAAAAACAAGTTTTGCAAAATTCGGATTTTGGGATAAGCCAATTTTAAAAGCATGTTTACAAATTATAAAATGGGAATTTTTATATAGAAATGAAGGTCATAAGTAATCTATATAATGAAGACTCAATTTTAACAAAAGTAATTATATTTTCTTAAGTAATAAATTAAAAAAAAATGAAAATGATCAAAGTTAGAAAACTAGATTTTTCATAAGTAGTTGTTATTATGGTCTTGCAAGGTAAAAAGTTCTAAAATTTTCTTTTAACAAAAATCATCAAGATCATGCATACATTAAGCACATCTCATTTCATTCATGTTAGAAAATCATTCATATTGCATGTATGGCTAATTTATATCGTAGGAACATTACAAACATTTATAAAACTATTCTTCGGAATTGAAATTTGTTACTGCCCTAATCTGATCCGAACTTTTCGAAGCTTCAAAGTTTTCAAAACTTGAAAATAATATTAGAATTAGATAGATCTTTCGAAGTAGATAGAAATTGATATAAAATTTGTGAGATTCCGAGTTAAAATGACCAAGTTATGGCGATTTTAATTTGGAATTCCCGCTTAGGACGAGAATTAGGAATTTGATAGTTCGTATAAAATCGTTTGGATTAGTTTGAGTTGAAATACTTATTAGAGTATTTCTTCCTTTTTAGGTGATCCCGAAATCGATGATTCCCTACCACGGATTACTTTTACTAAAAGACCGGTGATCTAATAGCCGAGTGAGTATTACTTCCTATTTCATTTATTGTATGTGATTGTAATAATAGTTGCACTAGATATTTGGTAAAGATAAAATGGATATGCATGATGGGACGAATGGGAACTATTATGCTTGTTGTTGATATGAGAAATGGAATGTAAGAATATCGAAGCCGAGTGATTAACTATTGCTTGTATAGATGAATTAGAATTAATTGTCTGCAATTATTGATTGATCACTTAAAAGAATTGGTATAATTGATTATTCAGAATTGAAGATGAAATTGAACTCATTCATATCACGATGGGGATGGAGCATTAGCATTTGTTGGTTTATCGTTGTACCTTAAACGAATTTATAGTTCAGTTGACCGTAAGCTTAAACGGCATCATACCGCAGGATTCGTTAATCTGCTAACCCGGATGGAGGGCGCAAGTCCATCCATATGATTTTCTGCAGGTCATATGTTTGTTGAATTTACGTGTTTGATGCATATCACTTGTCTGACTAATCACTTGATTGTATGATGTGTTATAAATGTAATACTGGAAGTTCTTACTCACTAAGCTAGTGTAGCTTATACCTCAATAGATGTTTGATTAGACAGGTTATCTCGAGAATGCTAAGTGGGGACCGTGATGGTTGGAGCCGAGAATGACTTCAGGATTTCGGCAAGGAATAAGAATGCTTAGAGTTATTAGTTAGGTTTTATGATTTGGCTTGTAATAGTTTATTGTAGTGGAATCTTTCGATTAATGTAATTGAAGTGTAATGCTTTGTATTTGGAGTATAGTAAATTGAATTTTCTTTACATTGTCATTTAAGTTATATCAACATAAAATGTATCACTCCGATGAGTCTCCTCCATGTGTTAGACGCCTTGTACATAGTATGGAAGCCTTCGCGTGACTAAGGTGGTCATTCTTAAGCTTTATATTGTGCACGGCGGACTGCTACATTTAGGATACCCTTGGGGCGTGACACCCATATTTTTTTTTTAATACCTTTATGTTCTTGTTTATCTATTTATAATTTTTAAGTTTTGAATATAAGTTGATGCTATTAATTTCATTTCTATTTTAAGCTCATGCACATATTAATGGTCAAAGATGATGTTGTTTACTATGTAAAGTAGACTTTCCAAAAAACATGAATATTGATAATTCTTTATTATGCAAATTGTTTTCCAAAAAATCTTATCTCAAATACTTAAGAAATCCTTTTATTAGGAATAACAATTAGAAAGAATCACTTAACTTATTTTTTAAAATGCCAAAAAGATCTTTTTAAAATTATAAATGCTGGCAATTTTTTGTTATATAAAATTTTCTAGAAATCTTATTTATATTACATGTACAACCTTTTCATTAAAATAAAAATTTAGAACAATTCATTTGCTTAATTTTTTTTTATGCCAAAACTTGAAAAAATTGAAGATATACAACTTTAAAATAATTTTCTCGACTAATACCTAAAGATCACATTTTGAAAATAATTGGCAAAAAGAATTTTATTATGAAAATAAAATACTCACGAACTCGTTAAAATTTTATTTAAACATCCAAAAGTGATTTTCTAAAAAATTAACTTTCTACCTTCTATGAAAGTTGTTTTAATGAGTTTTCTATTTGAGCAACATCACTAGGATCATGCTGTAAACCCTAGTTTTTCAAGTAACCAAGATAACTCAAGAACCGAAAACCAAAACCCTAAACCGGAATAGCTTAAGTCTGGAGTGAGAACTAGGAACCCTAAATCCAGCTTTTCCTCGGTTTTCAACTAAGAAACTTTTATAAGAAAATTTAATTTTGAATATAGTTCTTGATTATATTTCAAACCAAGAAAAGATCAGATTTTAAGAAAATTTCAATTCCATGTCTTCCCGAGACCTATTATAGAAAAACGTGCCCGGAACTTGATTTCAGAAATTACTTGTGAATACTCATTTGAATCGAAATAAAATAAGGATTTCAAAAATATAAATTTAATAATTTTTCGGTCTATAAAAAAATACAGTTATAGCTTCCTTATTCGTATTTTTCTTACTACCGGTAATTGTTGTCTTGATTACTATTCACAAGTACAACTTCTACTTTAAGTACACCCTATTCTTACAACCTTAACCATCACTCAATCACATTTTCTTTTCCAAAGACTTTTTGTCTCTAAATTATTATTTCAATTTATGACAATTAGTACTCAAATCAATCAAAACAAGTCACACAAAAATTAAATCTCCCCCCCTTTGTACAATAGTAGCCGGCGTGATTCCCTCCCCCCCCCCCCCCCCCCCCCCCCCCCCCCCCCCCCCCCCCCCCCCCACGAGCTCCTTGTGCACTTTTTTTAATTCCTTTTTATCACATTTAACCTAATTTCATTTCCTATATAAACTACATTTTCTCTCTCTCATTTTCAAACTTTACAAAAGGTAAAAGCTCTCAAATTCCTCTCCCACTCCACCCCATTGCCGTGAGTCTCTAAAGCTCTCACACACACACACAAATTTCTTTTTTTTTTCTTCATTTGTCTCCTATTTTACTCTAAGTAAAAGAACTTTTACTCATTCTACTCATAGATCCTTGTAATGGCAAGGATATTCTTGGATATTTCCTACTAAATGTCCCCATGATCTCTTGCTAGGGACAAGGAAATATCAATACAAGAATATCAAACCATGACAAAGTAGATCTTGCATTTAAAGGAGCTTTCATGCCATAAGCTTTATGATCATTCATCAAAAAGTGTTTTGAACAAAAGATCTTTTATAAAAATGTAGTTTTTATGTTTTCAAAACCTATTTAAGCACTTGATATAGTAGATCTATCATTTTACTACTCATATTCATGTAGGCATTTAAGATCTCATCTTTATTTTGAGTCTATGTGTATTAATGGTCATCAATGCTTTTGTTTTGAGTAGATAACTTTGCTAGTATATAGATCTATAGGTAGATGAGTTAATGAAACCAAAAAGGAAAACACTTTTCAAAAAATGAGCTAGTGTAATTCGGATGACTTAAGAAACCTAGATTAAAAACCCTTTTACCAACTTCTAAACATGCATTTTACAAGAAAAATGAAGCCTATGGGTGATAAATGATGTTTGATGATATTTTTCTTGAGTTTAAATGAGTTTTTACCAAAGAAAATATTTCAAACAAGAGATGAAGTCCAATAGAAGTTTTGAGTTAAAAGTCTTGTAGGCAAAATTCGTAATAATGAATAGATGGTTAGAAAACACTAGTTTTTCAACTTCAAAAATGGTATTTTCTTAAATAAATGGAGTCCTTAGGGTATAGGTAAAATAACTACTTAAAGTTCTAAGTATAAAATGCATTTTTCTCAAAAGAATCAACTTGAAAATGAATTTTGCTAAATTCGGATTTTTGTAACCACCCTAGTATAAGACTCACTTAAAAGTTTAAAAATGAAGATTTAATTAATGAAATAAAGGCCTTAGGATATAGATAATGTAAGGGTCAAAAATGCTTTAAAGAAAGTAGAGTTTCCTTAAGGAAAATCCTTAGAATAAATAAGTGTAACCAAGTGTAGTAAATTGGTTTGTCAAATAATAGCATGAAATAGTGTCCTAAGACAAAGGTTATTTAAATTTTTTTAAATCCAAAAATCTATAAGAACTTAGGCACCTAAGAGTTCATATCATGACATTCATGATAGAGAAATTTATCACCATGGCATTTAGTTTCATTTTTCACTTAGGAATCTCAAGAGCATTCATAAAAATTGCATTTTCGGAATCAACATAACCGTTGTACAGATTTGATCCTTCATTTCCAAGGCTTAGATATTTTTAAAACTTGATTTAAATTCATATTTAGAAATCTCTTTCAAAGTAGATAGAAATTGATATAAAATTTGTGAAATTCTGATTTAAAACGATCAAGTTATGGCCATTTTAAATCGGGACTTCGAAAATGACGCGAATTTCGATTTCACTAAGTTTTCTTAGAGTTCTAGTATCCTTAGATAGTAGAATACTTATTAGGGTATTTCTTATGTGAATAGGTGAACCCGAGGATGTTGAATCCTTACCTCCGGATTATTATTACTAGAAGGCCGGCGAACCTATGGCAGAGTGAGTTTCTCTTCCCAATCCATTTATTGTATGTGCTTGATAATTAGTGCACTAGAATATAGGCCAAGTGAATTGAATATGTATGATGGGGAATAATGGGAAATTTTATGATTGATTGAGAATTCAAATTAAGAATATCGAAACCGGGTGATAAAGTCTGGTTGTGTAGTTAGTTATGATGGATTGTTTGAGAAATTATTTGATCACTTGAATAAAATGACTTAATCGACTATTCGAACTAATGCGAAATTTGACATATGCATATCATAATGGGAAGGAGCATTAGCATTGGTTGGTTAATCGTGATCCATAAACGAGATAAAATCGGTTGGTTAATCGTGATCCATAAACGAGATTAAATCGATTGGTTAATCGTGATCCAGAAATGAAATAATTGTAGGTTACCCGTGAACCATAAATGGCATAAAGTTAGTACCGTAGTATTCGTTAATCCACTAACCCGAGATGGAGGGCGCAAGTCCATCCACATATGATTTCTAGATGGTCATATGTTTGTTGAATTCATGTGTTTGGTGCATTCACTTGTTTGTTTAATCACTTGTTGGAATTGTTGTGACATAAATGTTATTGTGGAAGAATTCACTCACTAAGCTAGTTAGCTTACATTCCTATAGTTTCTTCCTTTTGTAGCTACCCAATTTGTGGCTTAGGCAGCGTGACCCGACTGTGCAGGTACAGGAGCTAGGAGTTTCCCTTAGAAGTTGAATTTCTGTTTAGACTTCCATAGGAAACTTTTAAGACTTTGGATGACTGTATAAGGCCATTAACTATTCTTTTGTGGGGGAATGCCCCTTAGTAAATGTAATATTTATTTATGTCTCATGAGTTATATCCTACTGCTAATGTATGCCAAGTTAAGCTTATATCTCCATTTGGACTTGTATTCTATTGTCGTAAAGGTACGCCTTACATCTATATGAGACTCTCGAAGGACTAAGGCGGTAATTCAGGAATCTTGTATGGCATGTGGCGGCCTGTTACGTTTAGGATACCTTATGGGGCGTGACACATGCAATGTGAGTTCTTATCATTATTATATAATTTCTAAAGATAAGAATATTTTATACTTGATTTATAGAGTCTAAATAAAGTAAAAATTTTAAAAATTTAAAACGACAAAGTCTAAAACTCACTGGACACATTCTATACAGTGCCATTCCATGAACCAAACATCTTCAAATAATTAGACTAACCTTAGAAATGGATAGAATATTTGAATTAGATAGGAATCAACCACTCGTATGCAAAATTCCAACTTAAAATGAGCAAGTTATAGCCATTTTAAGTTAGAACTTCTGTAACCAAGAATGATGGTGCGAATAAATAAATAAAGTTAGAAATTTGAGTAGAACCAATATGAAATACTCATTTCGGGTATTTCTTTTATTGAGATGATGGAAAATTTGACATACCGTTCCCCAAAGATCAATTCGACTAAGGATTGCACTAAGCACGAGTGAGTTTTTCCTTTATGCTTTACGTATTCTTGTATGTGCTTGTAGAATAGAGCATTAGATTGTAAGAAAAGATGAAAATGATTTTCATGTGGGGCATTATGGGAAATATGTACATGATTCACTATGTTTGATCAAGAGCCAATAAACATATCGAAACTTGTGTGGTTGATATATATGATTTGTTTTCATGTTTATGATGACTTGTGTATGAATATTGGTTGATTACCTTAAATGGAAATTAACTTCGGAAATTACTTTTGAATCAACTGATCATGCATATCATCTAGTGAGTTACATTCGCATTTTGCTACTACTTCTTTATGTGGGACTAGAAAGGTAAGATACCTAGCTACTCTGTCACGCCCCGATGGGTACCCTAAACGTGGCAGTCCGCCACATATGATATCAAGGCTTAGGAATGGCTACCTTAGCCATGCAAAAGCCTTAGTATTATATGTAAGGCGTCTAACACGGTAATAGGAGACGCTTTTGGGAAGCATAGTATAAGCAGGTAAAGAATAACATACAAGAATTCAGAAATAAAATTATATCATAAATAATCAAAGGTTTGATACATAACTTCTTAGGGGCATTCCCCCGCTGAATCCAAGGATCGTGATAAACCTCCTAACTTTCAAATTTAAAGATTTCAAAGGAATTCTAATCTAAGTCTTTGAGTAGATTTCCTCCAAAAGCTTTAACATCAAAACGTATCCGAATACGGGATGGCCTCAAGCTCAAAAATAGGTGTTCCTGAGAATACAGATATCTATAGGGGTATAAGCTTATGGGCTTAGTGAGTAAATCCCAAAAATTCATACTCGAAGAAATTTAACAATCAAGTTTATTATTCAATCATATGAAATGAAACAATCACGTGAGCATACAAGACATATGACTTTCCGGGAATCATATGTTGAATGAATTTACGCCCTTCATTCGGGGTTGGGGATTCAGGCCAATTACAGCCACAACTTTAAAAAAAACACTTTTATAGATCTTACCGGCTCCTATACGCCATCAAAAACTTGTAGTTTATTACAGGCTCCTACTAGCCATCAAATACTTGTAGTTTATTACAGGCTCCTACCAGCCACTCACATGATATACCGGTTCTGTCTACCACCACTATTATACACTTGTCCCACCAATTGTATAGTAGCGAATGCAATGTGACTCAACATATGAAGTGCATGAGTAATTTCTTTAATTAAAGTCTAGTAGTTACATTTAACTTCTTTCAAGTGATCAATCAATTTCAAACATTTCAAGATACTAATTCTCATACAACTTAATTACAAACAAATCGAGTTTCGATATACTTAGTATTCTTTCAACATATTATCATACACTTCCTTTTTATTTTTCTTAAATTCTAGTGCAACTAATTTTACAAGCACAATCAAGAGTATGAGAAAAATCAACGGGAAGTAACTCACTCGGCCATGAAGACACCGTTCTTGAATCGGATGGGTCGTTCGGAAATTCCACTTAATCGTAGTAATCCTCGGGGTACGAACACTCCTCCTCGGGATTATCTAATCAAGAAGAATACCCAAAATGAGTATTTATGAAATTCTTCTTCTTGAAAATTCTAAACTTTACTTAAAATCGTAGAAAAATCGTATAAGGGGAAATTCCAACTTAAAATGACCATAACTTGCTCATTTTAACTCGGAATTTCGCGTATAATATGTCGTTTTCTACCTACTCGAAAAGATCTACGCATTTCTAAGCTTATTTTTACAAAACTAAGCCGTTTAGGTTCCGAAAAGGTAGCGACCAGATTTGCCACGAATTTGTAACCACTTGTTTTTCTTCTTGTAAACAAAGCTTATTTGAAAGAGAAATATTTCAATTACTTTGTAAACTTTTTGAAAGGTATATACATTTTTGTAACGACTCATAACATATGTATGAAGTAAATGAAATTGTCTCAACTTGTAAAATTAAGTCTTTTGAACTTGAGATTCTATGGAATATTTATTTTACTTTTGAAAGCTCTTGAGTTTTTGAGATGAATATTTAACTTCTTTAAATTCCTAAGGTGTGGTTTCATTTTTCAAAACTTGGATTCAAAAGTAGTAAAATGATATTTTTATTTCTTGTAATGATTTCCAAAAGAATTTCTACTTCTTGATGAAAGATGAGTTTTCATAAAACCTTTGTTTATGTAAGAATAATTATTTCCATGCATGTTCATCCATTTTCTATTTTAATTTAGGAAAGTTCTTTGAAAAAAATACTTCTTCATTTATTTGTTGAGACAAAAACATTATGTTCATGCATGAATATGAATCATAAACTATAGAAATATAAAGGAACATAATAATTAGAAAGCTTAAGTAAATAAATCAAGTATTGGGACCTTAGCTTCTTCAAGGTACCCCGGGACTAAGAAAAGACTAGTCCCGAAAAGAAAAGGAATTGTTTTGACTTGATGAGGACAAGTCTAAGACTAGAATGACTAGTCTTAAAATTAACTTGAATTTAAATAACTTGGAATGAAGTAAATAAATTGCATGAAGGTTAAATAAATTGTAATACAATGAGCTTATATGCTCTAAATAATATTTATAGCTATATAGATATATTAGATAGAAATAACATAAAGGAATTATAGAGAAGTATAAAGGAACATAATAGAAACATAAATGATCATGGAGGAATTTTGATTATGAACAAAAACAAAGCATGAACCTAATGTTGCTTTCTTAACCTTCATGGTTTTAGAAAACACACACTAAGCTCATACTAAGTAAATGAACATGAAGAAATCTTGAGAATTTTCTTACCTAAAGAAGCTAAACTTAAGAGGACTCTTGCAAGAACTCTTGAGAGAATTTTGAGAGAGATTTTGAGAGAGTAACTTTAGAGAAGAAGAGGTGTGAAAGAAGTGAAGGTATGAAGGGGTATTTATAGGAAAATGTGGGAGATAATTTGTGTTAATTAAATAATTGAAAATCAAAACAAATTGGGCATGAAGGAGAGATGGCCGGCGCTATTTTGGGGGTATGGGGGAGAGAAAAATTTAATTTTTTGTCTTTTGATTAATTAAAGTAAGAGATGAAAGATGTGAAGTTGTATTGGAAATGAAAATGTGTAAGAAGTAGGTGTAAGGTTTGTAAGAATAGGTTGTAAGAAAAAGTAGAGATAGATGAATAGTGTAGAATAGTAGAAAATAGTGTAATGTAAAAGTAGACATGACAATTAAATACCGGTAGTAAGAAAGTACGCGTATAAAAGCGATATCTGATATTTTTAGTTATCGAAAAATTACGAAATTGATATTTTTGGAAATCTTATATTTTTACGAGTCTAACGGTATATTCGGAATATTTTTCCGATTCCGGGCTTCCGGACACGTCTTTCAAGAATTATGTCCGATCGGGTTCAAAGGACACTCGAAAATCTTCAATCTGATATTTTTATAAAACCTATAGCTATTACGAACAATTACAACTAATTTTTCCAACTTCGTTTTCTAGGGCTTGAGAAAACGGCAATGCCGGAGTTAAACGGTTACGGTAAACTAGGGTTTTGTTTGACTTAAGAATCCTTTTGACTTTCGATTAGGGTTTAGGTCTTAGCTTTGGATCAAAATTTCGGGGATTTACATACTCCATGAGGGACTAGGTCGTTCAAGGAATATGGCCTCATGGGTAGCCGTGCTAAATTGATCGCTTTAGCTAAGAAAACCTAGGGACCGGTAGTATAGTTGATTGAAACCCTAAGATGTACGTGCAAATATTAAGGAGGCTAATGGACCCATTCAAAGAATTCCCTAACCCCTGATATGAGGGATGTAGATCCATTCTACATATGATTTCTAGCTAATCATATGTACTTTTTTGATCATATGCATGTTGCATCTCATATATTTGTTAACAAACTTGTTTGTTATTGTTTTGTTATGAGACGCTTTTGCAAGGGGAATTATCTCACTACATTGGATGTAACTTACCCTCTAATAGTTTGTTTTTGTAGGAAAAATCAAAAGCTGGGACTAGGATAAGATTCAAGATTAGAGTGCACTAAAGATCAAGTTAAGCTAAATAGAGGATTAGAAAGCTTTAGTCCAAACTTAGATGAGAAAAAGATTTGAAACTTGATTTTCTCTATTCCTGTAACAATTTCTTTGTAGTTAAAGGATGGACTTGAGACTACCTTATCTTATCTTTTGGTAGGGTATCCAATTGACTACAGTTCTTGTGATTTGTGAAAATGTCGGTATCCAAAAATATTTTTATGAATATATATGTGTGTATAATATACTGAGAGAATAATTAATTAGAGTCTTGCAATCTCTGACTTGTAAGGTCATCTTCATGTTACGGATCCATACATGATATGACAACTTTAGAGCAATCCTATTAGGCTCCTATTTCGGGTCATCACAATAACAAAAGCATGACTATCTATAAAAGACTAGGCTAATAAAATCCACATTGCAAGACCTTTGTAGCAATTCGCTCAACTCCAAAATGACTATTAGCTTTCCCAACTATAGCAATGGGTCAATATGTCTTGGATTTCACACTTCGAGACACATCGACAAATGACTTGAGCAACATAACTCTTAAACAATTACAACTCATCTCAAAAGTATTGGTAAGCATCAGCTAAGAACTTTTTCCTCTTCTAGGAATCCATCTCATAAGGTAGGATGTCGTTGACTAAGTAATTGACAATGTCTACATACCAAGGCACATTTTTAGTGATACTGTAAACCGTCAAATTTTTTTAGAATGGTTTTAGAATATCGAATCGAAATCCTAAAGACTGACCCAAGTTGAAACCGAACCTCAAACAATTTCGATCACGGGATTTCATAAGAGAAGATTCATTAATCATTCGACACAAAATTCGAGCATGAGAAAGTCCATCTAGTCGATCCCTAAGGTAAACCCCTCAATTTCTAGGGTAAAGTTAGATTAAACCATAACCTTAGTCAAAACAGAGTTTCAAAAGTCAACAAAGATCAAGACAATCAAACAATTTCAACTCCAGCAATCCCCCATTCTCAAACCCTAGAAAACGAAATTGAGTTAATGGCTTATAATAGTTCGTAATAATATAGGGTAACATAAAAATATCAGATTCATGAATTTTGAGTGTCCTTTGGACTCAAACGAGATCAGTTCTCGAAAAGCATGTCCTAGAGCTTTGAATAATAAAAATATTCCAATTACACCAAAAGACTCGTAATTAAACAAGGATTTCAAAAATATCAGTTTTAGAATTTTTCGGTAACTAAAAATATCAGATATAGCTCGTCTACGCGTATTTTTATTACTATCGGTATTTTATATATCTAGTCTACTATTCATAGTACTATCTCTACTATTCATTACTATTTCACTATCTCTACTTTTTCTTACAATTATTTCTTACTATCTACATACCTATTTTATTATTTTTTACATTTCTAATACAACTTTATTCATATAAAACCTTACACATTATTTCTTTGCTTTATAAAAATTACAAAACAAACAAAATATTCTCTCTCTCCTCCCTCTAAAAATCGTCGGCCATATCTCTCTCTTCCTCTATATTAATTCTTTTTCAATTTATTTTATTACATCAAAATTTCATTCCAAAATTCTATAAATATCCCCTTCCTCCTTCACTCTTTTATACGTCCATTTTACATAACAAAACTCTACCAAAATTCTCTCTCAAAACCTCTCTCCAACAATCCCCTCTCAAAACACTCTCTACCATCCACTACTTTTCAAGAAAAATAACAAAACACATTTATCTCTTTTCAAATCCTCAATTAAACCTTAGGTAAAAATCCTACATATATTCTTTATTATGTTCATACAACTTAGCATGAGCTTAGTGTATGTTTCTTAGACTCATGAGAGTTAAAGAAGTAACAATATGTTCATGTTTTGTTTTTGTTCATGTTCCTATTTTACATTTTGTTATGATGTTGTTGTTAGTATTATTTTTGCTCTAATCTGACTTCTATATAGTATTATGTATATTATGTATATATTTCTTAAGAGTATATAAGCTCACTTGTTATTTTTTTATTTTCATGCCTTGCA
Source organism: Combretum micranthum (assembly GCA_024138025.1). Taxonomy (NCBI): domain Eukaryota; kingdom Viridiplantae; phylum Streptophyta; class Magnoliopsida; order Myrtales; family Combretaceae; genus Combretum; species Combretum micranthum. Next base: position 68,582 of record JAMXBD010002685.1, on the reverse strand, counting down.
ATTTATTTATTTACTTGTTTTATGCAATTTTTAAGACTATTCTTTCTAGTCTTATACTTGTCCATATCAAGTCAAAACGATTTTCTTTCTTTTCTTTTCTGTTCTTTTGGGACTAGTCTATTCTTAGTCCTGGGTTGCCTTGATGAAGCTAAGGCTCCCAATACATGATCGGGATACCTTGATGAAGCTAAGGTTCCCAATGCTTGACCATATTTTTATTACGTTTATTTGCTTATGAGTATTTCTTTCTATCTTATTATGTATTCCTTACTTTTTCATTGCTACATAATCATATTCATGCATGATTAGAATGTTATTGTCTTAAATAAAAATAAAAATGGGTTCTTTCTTAAACAAAGGAAAAGTGAACTAGATTGCTTAACAAAGGATTTTTTAACAAAAACTCTAAGTGTTGTTTTTAATAAATTCTTTTCAAAAGCTTAACTAAGTTAATCATAAGTTTTAAAGTATTAGTGCCTAAGATTTCTTCAAATTACAGGAACTCAAATATATTTCAGTTTTCCTTCTAACAATTCAAAAAGGAGAAATTTTCTAAAGTTTTATCTTTTAAAAGCCTTAAAGACAAATTGTTTATGAAATATCAATATTAAGACAGCATTAAAAAAAATCATGCATACAATAGAGTATAACTATATGTTTAAAGGATTTTTCAACTATATAAATATCCATATATTTTGCTTAAAGATGTTTTTTTGAGTAAAAGAAATCTTAGAAAAATCATATTTTGTGAACTATAAATTCATAACTATTCTATACCGTAGTATTTTCCAACCCAAATGGTTTTTTATGAAAAAAAATAACCTTAGAAATGGATATAACTTTTCGAGTAGGTAGAAAACGGTATATTATTTGCATAATTCCTAGTTAAAATGACCAAGTTATGATCATTTTAAGTTGTAATTACTTTCTATACGAATTTAATGATCTTATGACATAGTTTTTGATAAGTACCATAGAATCAACAAGAAATACTTATTATGGGTATTCTTCTTGATTAGGTGATCCCGATGAGGAGTATTCATATCTAGAGAATTATTTTGATTAGTGGAATTACCGATCGACTCCTCCATAAGAAATAAGTGTCCTCATGGTCGAGTGAGTTTATTTCCTACCTTTTACGTACTTGGTTGTGCTTGTAGCTAGAGGCACTAGAGGTAGGAAAAGATGAAAATGAATTATGTATGATAATATTGATTGAAAGAATGCTAAGCATACCAAGACATGAATCGTTGTTAATTAACTTATGTTTTACTATTATTATGTTGGAGTGTGTGCAAATTTTGTGATCACCTTTAAATTACTCTAATAATATATTATGAGCAATATTAATTAATTCATGCATATCACATAGTTAGTTTTATCTCGTGAGCTACTGTGCTTGATGGGACAAAAGTATAGCAGCCGGGTTTGCAAAAGCCATAAATCTGCAAGATGGGCGAATAGGAGCCTAAAAGAACTATTTCAAGATGGATGAATAGGAGCTTGAAATAAACTACATAAGTTGGATTTTAAAGATGGTTTTTAAAGAGTTTGAAACACCTAACCTTGAATGGAGGGGTAAACCTATTCAAACATATGATTTCTGGTAGATCGTATGTATTGTTTGTTCATTTGCTTGATGCATTCATATGTTTGTTTAATAACTTGTTTGAAATTATTGATATGAGTACATTAATTCAGGAATAATCTCACTAAGCTAGTAATGCTTATACTCCGATAGACTTTTGATATAATAGGACTATATCTTTTATGCCCGATGACTTCTTATACTCGAGTGGGATTATGTTTTGGAAAAGCTTCTGGAAATCCTTTGAAGATCATAGGCTTAATATCCTTAATATCTTTTGGTATTAGTATTGTTTTCTTGTTTGAAAGATTAAGTTGATATTATGATTGCTTGGAGATTTATAGGGGAAAAACCCCTAAGATGATGTAAGGATTATATTCTTATAATATTGAAATTAGGCTATATGGATTTCTTATATGTTGTATTTACTATCTCGAACTATACATCCCACCGGTGTCTCCTATTATTGTGATGGACGCCTTACATATGGTGTTGAAACTTTCGCAGACTTTGGGAAGTCATTCTTAAGTTTTAATACCGCATGTAGCGGACTGCCACGTTTAGAGTACCCTTTAGGGCATGACAGATAGTGCAAATAATTGCTTATTAAGAAACATCTCATTAATAGGCAAACTATCTCTCTCATTCACTATCTTTAAAAGATGGTCGGATACTAGATTCTCAATTCCCTTATTGTCTTAAATCTTTAAGTCATATTCTTGTAACAATAATATCCATCGAATAAGCCTTGGCTTGGCACCTGCCTTTATCAAAAGATATTTGAGTGTCGAGTAGTTGGTGTGTACTATAACTTTGGCGCCTATTAGATATGATATGAATTTGTCACATGTAAACAATATTACTAACAACTCTCTCTCTCTATGGTGGCATAATTGTGATTGGCCATTATATAGCATCTTGCTAGCTTAATAGATCATCTAAAAGACTCGTTTTTTCTCTAATTCAATACTACTCCAACTGCCAAGTCACTTAGATCACACATCAATTCAAATGGCAAACTCTAATATGGAGCTACTATAAATGATGTTTTGGTCAACTTCTCTTTCAATAGCTCAAAAGCCTTCAAGCACGAATCATCAATACAAATGTGACATCTTTCCTTAGTAAAGTGCAAAGAGGTCGGAATACCTTAGTAAAATCACAAATGGACCTCCTATAGAACCCCTACATGCTTAAGGAAGCTTCTTACCCCTTCTACATATGTTAGTGGAGGCAACATTGAAATCACTTCAACCTTGGTTTTAACCACTTCAAGTCATTTTCTCAAGATCATGTGGCCAAGCATAATCCCTTCTTGCACCATAAAATGACATTTCTCCGAATTTAGAACTAGGTGAGTGTCCTTACATCTAATTAGCACAAAAGACAAATTCTCTTAACGACTTTCAAAAAAAGAATCAAACACAAAGAAGTCATCCATGAAGACTTTAATGCATTTCTCAATTGATCTGATTAGAATGTGTATGTAATTTCAGATACTACCAGCAAGTGTACTGGGTCTTGATCAAGTAATATAGAAGTGAGTTGAGTATTGTTCCCACAAGGACTAAATTGACTACTAGATTGATATTAGTTTATGCTAATATTTAGGCAATCAAAATTTATCAATTAACTTACTAAATTCTATCTATATGAATGCAATGAGAATGTGATAAGTTATATAAGATGAATGTGGGAAGGAACAGAATCCATCCTAATTTTTACTAATCATGCTGAATTTATATTATATGAACAATTAGGATTGTGGATATTTGTAAGAAATTATCAAGACCTAAAACTATCAAGTTTTAGTAAACCATAAAATAATCTATTAGCTTCCACTATACAAATTATTAATGGAATCTAATTCACAATCATAAATCTTCCAATTCTATAATTGTCTAATATCCTAAATTAACTTCTCCTAATTCCTTAGCGAGAAATTAAAATAAAATATTGCATGAATCACATAGAACAATTTCTAAATTAATATTAAACTTAATTGCTTTCACAATTGTTGTTTAATTTCAATTCATGAATTCCTATGAACTCTAATTCTTTTTTCAAATTATCAGAATTCTTATCAATTCAATTTCAGTCAGAAATAAAATAGATAATTAGGATTCAATACAAATATTCCATAATTCTAACAATCCTATAATATAAGTTCAAGAATCATTTTAGCAAAATTAGGATTTCATCACTTCCCACAAAGAAAGGTTTAGCTACTCATGGATGTTGATTCAATAATCAAATAAGAATATGCAATTGATAACATTATGCACAAATAATTCAGATAAATGAATTGCATAAGAAAGAGAATAGATATCACCAATTCAAACATCGCAATCTTCAATTACAATTCTTGAAAACTCAAATTCTGTCACAAATCTCTATGAAATACTAAGATTTATTTGTATACTGAAGTACTCTCTATTTGCTTCTGCTTGTTCCACTAGAGGGGGGGTGGGGGGTGAGGGGGAAGGGTGGGTGGTGTGGGAGGATCCCCTATTTATAGGAAAAATTTCATGCAAAACATTAATGGAAAATTTCAGTTTCAACATGTACGCAGGCAGTTACAGATCCTACGTCGCGCGGCTTACAGACGGCGTAAAGCCTTCTTCTTTCTTGCACAGGCAGTGCACTGGCAGCTTTCATCTTTGGTTACAAGTATAGGCTGCTTCTACGCCAGCAGCTTTGATATAGATCTAGCCGGCGTATATGATGAGAAATGAAAGGTTGGACCAATTTATAATGAAAGCTATCCCAAAGCTGCCGACTTTGATACCGGCTTAGACACTCCATCATATTTGGTCTCTTCAATTGCCTCCAAGCATGTGTTATCTACTTGTTGCTTTTGATCTCTGATCTACACTGCCTCAACGCCGGTAGCTTAGTAGCCGGCGTAAGTTGTAACTCCTTTTGCACTGGCATCGTTTGAGTTCTGAACTGCCGGCTTTCAATGTACGCTGGCCTATTCATCTTCTACGTCGGCAGCTTTGAGGCACGTACATTTAGTTGAGTCAATCCTTGCAAAGCTAGCAGTGTAAGCAATGGCTTTGAGTGAGTGCATCTTGTAAGCCGTCTCAACGCCGGCGGTTTTAAAGTCCGAAATCCCAGTGTATCCTTGAATTTTTCCAATTTTCATTCCAAAGTTTCTTGTTTTGATTTCTTTGTCCAAATTAGACCTGAAACATGAATTTTAATCAAAACAAGTATCTATTCTAGCTATTTTGAACATCAACAAGTTGTATATAATATGATCTTATCATCAATCACATCTGAGAAGATCACCATCATATATCTTTGAAACTTAGTTGGTGCATTTCATAGACCAAATGGTATGAGCCTAAAAGAAAAAGAACCATAAAGACAAGTGAATGTGGACTTCCACCTTGCAATAGTCAATACCATTTTCTTGTCAATCACAGTCTAAGTTGGTATCAACTCATTCTTTTAATTTTTATAGGCATCATAGCACCTTTCTTTGGTACCACTTACACTAGGCTTTTCCATTGGCTGTTTGACATGGGATACATAAAAAATGGTTTAAATAAAAATTATTTGGTAAATACTATTTAAAAACATTGTCTAATAAGAAAATGATACGATTTATTTCTAAATCATCATGAATCAAACATTTTACAATGTTAGCATGTGAAATTTAAAATTGTAAGTACAACATGAGATTTCAAAATCACATATCTAAGCTGCAGTTTTTATGTGAATTTTAACTTTTTGAGAATTGAAACAATGTTGCATCTTAAAGCTGCGTTTTTGAAATAGTACTTACCAAATTAGTTTAGCTAAGTGCATTTTTAAAAAATAATTTGAGAAAAGAGGATTTTTTTTCCTTTTTTTATAATTTCCACCAAGTTTAGAAACCCAATAAAATATGAGGTAATTAGCCTAGTTGGAAAATCAAGGCGAAGGCAACCTTCAGAGGCACGGTGCTAAACAAAACTCCAAGCATTTATAGGTTTCGAATGATGTTTTTCCTTTCCTGCTAGAATGTTATTAGAAAAAATAGTTGGAGGAGTGATGGAAGTGCATTTAAGGGAAAAGGAAATTAATATTTATATTTTTAAAAAATTAAAAAAATGCCACTAGGATGGAAATAATCTTAGTTTTAGGTAACATGACCTCCTCTCTTCAAGAGACAAGTTCAACCACTTATGGCCTCATCTCTTTCAAAAGATGAGGTAGACACAATGATCACCCCACCCATTTCACATTTCACTCATTATTACATTCATTAGTCTAAATAATTGTAACTTATCAAAATTATGTACAATTAACTATATAAATCATTAGTCATTATCACAAAGCAATAACTTCCATAATACAATAATCCAACCACAACAGTATTCCCAAACCCACTCCTTCATTGCCAACATAATAAAAAACTCATAAAAACATAATATATAAATAGTTGAACTATTGCTCATTCATTACATAAAATGTATTATACAATATTACATACAATCATCATAAAACATAAGCATAGATAAAACTACTCCACTCCTCGTTGCTCTACTTACCTGTCTCTACCTGACAAAAGTATGACAGAATGGAATAATTTGATTCGAAGCCTCCTAGGGATACTCCATAGATGGATCAACATGTATGAGTGTGGCATCTCCATCTCCTCCATTAACACTGCACTGGTGAAATGAGACAAGTTCTGGATCTACCTAGGTGAGGGCTTCCCTCATATCATCTGATGGTGACGGTCGCCTCTTCTATGGAGCTCGAGGGCTATGGACCTATGCATGTAAGATGTTTGGCATCGGGGTATGAAGTAGATGAGCATATGATGATGATGATGATGGACCAAACTCGTCATGCTAATCATATGGAGGGCCAGGCTCATCATCATGTACATGTAGGGATGAAAGCTCATCTCTGATATATGCAATTCTATATTAGCCTCGCCCTCGCTCCTAAACCCATCCCTACCCATAACTCTCTCTGTGTGGTTTGCATCTCTATGTTGACTAAGGCTGAGGTTAAGGCTGCAGGTCATGCTAGCCACCATTGATATCAAGTGTCGGTGCTGCTGCTAGTGCTGGTGCGAGTGTCGATGTCAGTGCAAGATCATTGATATTAAGGCCCATGAACTCATCCAATACACACAAATAATACCTTGTGTAATGGTAGAAGTATCCTCAGGTGACATGTCCAGGACTTGATAAATGAAATCTGCCTACAATTAACAGTAAGCATCTACATTAGGAAATAAGAACACCATATACATCCATATACTATATATAATAATCGAAATTATCATATATTGTATAATGGTCATCATACGATTGATCCAGTGTTTGGCGATCACATTATACCAGTCAAAATAATCTCTAAATCTACTGTTGTGGATGTCTGGCATGTCAACAATGTGATTGCGTCTGTCATCCCACTCGATGACCTACCTGCATGCTTCAATGCCCAATTTCACTCCAAACGCCCTCGTAAAGTAAGCTCATGTAAGGCTCTCATATCATATGGGGGACTTGGGATCCTCTGGAAACCACCAAACTATCTGAGTACCGTGTTTGAATAGTAGTGCTCGACAACATGAAAGTTGTTGGTCCTAAAAAATAATCAAGAAAGGGGGTTGAATTGATTATTAATAAAAATTTTCAACTTTTTTAAAAAGCTTATTCCTCTTCAGTTTTAAATATGAGAACAATATAACAATTAAACAACTATGGAAGTAAATTACAGAAAATAAAAAGATAGGAAAAGAGAACTAGGTAGCAATTTATAGTGGTTTCGCTTTGTGCGTCAATCCACTCTTCCAGCTCTGAGCCGGGGACCCTGTTATCCTATGGTTTTGTTCCATTATATCCAATAAATTCAAATTACAAGACAGTGAAATCCTCTTTGCTCAATTCTCACAGCTATCCTCAAGCTATGATCGACCTATAGAGTCTAATCTTGTAATTGAACTATCAACTAAGAAGACAATAACACGTTCCTTCTATTTCAAATAAATAATCGGTAATGATTAAGTGAAATGGTAGAAGAAAAAGGAATATTCAAAACAGCTCGTGGGTTAATATTCATAAGTATATGTTTCTCTCTCATGAAATGTTTTTTCTTTCCAAAGTAAAAACAAGAAACATAGTAGGATGTAGCATGTGGGTTAAAGTTCCTTTCTCAGCGTACTGTATCTTTTTTTCTTCTTCTTTATCTTGCAAGATATACTCCCAGTTTTTCAACGTTCAACAATTCAAAGTGGATAAACTCTCTTGCATGTATCTCGAATGACATATGATGATCCTTATCTTCTTTTTAAAAATTCAAAAACTTGTCAATTTTCTAATGGGTAAAATTTATGTCCTTCTTCTTGTTTTGTCTTTAAATTCGCTAGCCCAATTCAAAATTCTGTCATGGCTAGTAGAAGATAATTCTTCCTTGATCTTCAGAAAAAATTTGGCTGGATGAATCTCATTCGAATTCTTTTGAACCTTTTATTTGATGGAGATAAGGCTTGAAAACCTTACATAGCTGATCTTTTGTTGTTGATCATGATCTTTAGGAACACAAAAGCTGCTGCTTGTTAATATAACAGCTGGGATATTTCGGATAAACTATTTTTTTTTTTTTTTGTTCAAAGAAACAGACCCTTGTCTCTGCTAGACCATAATATTAAATAGATGTCTAAATATGATCAAGTTGAACTAACTATTGAAATTTTTTTTAAAACATGTATACTTGAGTCCCCTTGGATAATATTCGACTTAAGTGGAACAAATAAGTATACACCCAAATATACTTATTATCTCGGAGCTAGGTCATCAAATATACTTATTTGTACTTAACTTGAATGAATTGGATCAAGTTTGAGACAATGAACAGTAAATCTCGTATAATCCTCTTGCTGTCAAAAACTTCATTTGACCTTCTGAACTATGCTCTGGACTAACTTCTAGATTATTCTCTTTTTATATTTTCCTCATATACATCTTCTGGAATACCTTCTGAATACTTTTCTAAACAACTTTTATCTTCTGGACTATCCTCTAGTTATTCTTCTGGTTAACACTTAAAGCTTCAAAACATTATCTTTTCTAATAAACAAGTTCTATATCAACTTATGGTTGATCTTCTGAATATGTGTTAAAACCATTTTACACCTTCTGTATACCACATAATAACTCTTGTTTTTGTTTTTCCTTAAAAACAACTTTCTGTATGACCTTTTGTAGTATCTTCTGAATGAAATTCTTATATTTAACAAAGCTCTGCTCGTGTTTTGTATAATCCTCCAGATTTCCAATATCCTTGATTAAAGCTTGTTATTATTCTAGTTTATGAACTTAACTTAAATATCTTGCAAACTTAATAAAATAATTAGATTTCTTTAACTATTTTGTTATCATCAAAACTCTATTTATAGCGAATCAACATTCTCTCCCTTTTTGATGATAACAAAACCATTTTTCTTTTTTCATAAAACCAAAACATAATAATATAATCCATTCAATTAAGTAGTAGGTCAAAACAGTTTAACATTCCATCCAACAATCAACATTCATCATTCATCATAAAGAGAGACTTTATTTTGTGTTTTCTCCCCCCTTTTTTTATCAGCAAAAAAAAAAAAAAAATCATGTGTTCTAAAGAACACTATTTCATGAAATCCGCAAAAAGTAAAACATAGGAGTCTTGTTTAAAACACAAAACAACTAGAAAAAAATGAACGGAAAAATTAAAGGATTTTTGGATAGATGATAGTTAAAGGGTCAGACAAATAGGGGATAATAGCCTAATCTTGTGAGTTTTCAGACGCCAAGTTTGATGGAATTTTAGCAACTGCAACATCTTGATTTTGATCAAAAGCAGGTGGAGTAAAAACTACTGGGTTTTTTGGGTTATTCTCAACATTGCTGGTTGTCACGTCCCAAAGAGTACCCTAAATGTAATAGGCCACCACACTCAATATTAAAGCTTAAGTATGACAATCTTAGTCATTCCTAGAAGCTTCGATATTAAGTATAAGGCATGCTCTCACAAATTTAGAGAACCATACATGGAATTATGAAGCTTAAGAAGATATAATAACAAATTAAGAAAAGAGGATTCATAATATTCATTTGTTCAAACAATAGTCTTACAAATCTTAGGAGCATTCCCCAGTCACAAATAACTATAATCTATTACAAGAATATTTCTATGAAGTCTATATCTTATCCAATACTAAACTTTATCTAGAAATTCCTTAACCAAAAAGGAAGTACCTGGCTGTAGGCTCCACGTGGCCTCAACCACAAATAGGTAAACCGCAAAAGATATCTATGGGGTATAAGCTAATAGGCTTAGTGATAACTATTTCCATAAATAAATTCTTGTGTAATGAAATTCAAACAAGTTATTTAAGCAGACAAATGAAATGTAACACACATGTGGGCAAACAATGCATATAGTTTTCTGGGAACTATATGTTAAATGGATTTACTCCCTCCATTCGGGGTTTGGTGATACGTAGCCTCAAAAAAAGTAGTTTTAGAAAAAAAACTTATGTTTTCGATCAATACCGCTAAGCATATTAAATCTACTTGAATTGAGCCATGCTTCCAGGCTTTCCGCCAAGCATTTAATTCTATGTTGCCAAGCAATTGCTTTCGGTCAACCCACTAAGTGTTGCTTTCAATTTGAGCTACCATCTTTCTCACCCAAGGACAATAACCTAATGAAATGTGACTCACTTCGTGGTATACTTGGATTAATATATTTATGATATCATAGCATTATTATTATCAAATTTAAGGTGATTATAGAATTTCATACAAATCAAGTGCTATATTAAAACAAATATTTAATCAATCCTGGCCACGATATTCTTAGGATCCTTTCAACAAATTTTCTCGCATACATATCCATTTATCTTTCTTAATTCTAATGCGACTAGACTACAAGCATAATCAAGTAAAGCATGTTAAGGAAATAAACCACGATGCCATGTCCACACTTCTCTAAACAGATGAGTCGTTCACACAATCTACTTAGTCGAAATAGTCTTGGGTATGAGTATCATTTCTCGGATCATCTAATAAAAAAATACCTAAAATGAGTATTTTTTGATGACTTTCTTGAATTTTAAGAAAACAATGCCATAAGAACGCCAAAGTTTGCATAAGAGAGGATTCCAATTTAAAATGGTCATAACTTGGTCATTTTAACTCGGAATTGCGCATATAATATACCGATTTCTACCTACTCGAAAAGATCTATCCATTTATAAAACTATTTTTATCAAGCTAGACCATTTAGGCTTTGAAACTGATAAGATCATATTTTATTCAAATCTTGATGATCAATTGAGCTAGAATGGATATTTGTTTTGATTAAATTTTATGTTTCAGGACTAATTTGGATAAAGAAATCAAAACAAGAGAATTTGAATTGAAAAGAGGAAAAATTGAAGTCAAGGCCGGCAATTCATCATTGAAAGCCGCCGGCCTTGAGGCAGTGTACATGGAAGAATTGAAGAGACATGAAGACATGAAACGCTGAATGAAAAAGCAACACATCTGTTGAATGCCTACGCCGTGTCAAAGCCGCCGCCTTGGGACATGTTCGTTATAATTAGCCTAACGCTTTATTTCTGACTACATACGCCGGCTAGATCTACATTCTAAGCCGCCCGTTGAAGCGGCCTACATTGTAACAATATTGAAGGCTGCCAGTGCACTGCCTGCGCAAAGAACAATTTGAAGATACGCCGCCTGTAAGCCGCCGGCGTAGGATCCATAACCGCCGCGTACATTGTGAAACAGCAAATTTCATTGAATGTTTTTCACGAAATTTTTTCTATAAATAGGGGTCTTCCCCTCACATTCAGAATCATCCAAGCATCCAACTATCCAATACTCCAAGTAGCTTAGAATATTAAATAGGCATTTCATTAGAGATTTTGAAGAGATATTTGAAGTTATACAAGATTTGCAAGTGAAGCTTTAGTATTTTGAATTGGTGATTTCTAATCTTATTCTTTTTATGCAATTCATATACTTGAATATTCTGATCATAATGAAATCATTTGCTATTTCTTATTTGATTATTGAATCATCATCCATGAGTAGCTAAACCATTTTTGTGGGAAGTTGATGAAGCTTTGAACATGCTAAAATGATTTTTTGAACCCATGTTATAAGATATTTAGAATCTTGAAATATTCATATTGAATTCTGATTATTCATCATATTTTGGTGTATAAGAATTCTAACAACTCGGAAGGGAAATTAGTGTTCACATGAATTCATAAATTGAGATTAAATTGCAATTGCGGAAGCGGCGTAGTTTAATCTAGTTTAGAAATTATCCATGAATATTAATGCAATGTTTTATGTTGATTTCTCACTAAGGAATTAGGAGATTTTAATATAAAGTATTAGTCAATTATAGAATCGGGAGATTTATAATTGTAATTTTGATTCCACTAATGATTTATTTAATGGAAGTTATTGAATTGTTTAGTGGTTTAAAAGGTTTTCAAACTTTGTTTTTAAATCTTGATAATTTCTTATGAATGTTCATGAATCTAATTATCATTATAACATGAGTTCAAGTTGATTGGCAATAGTTTAAAGTGGATTCTGCTCCTTCCCATACTTTTCACCATATCCCTCTCTTTAAAAAGCTCATTGCATTCATATAGATAATTAGTTAGATAAGTTAGTTTAACTTAATCATCTTAAAAAGATCAATTGCCTAGATATTAGTATTAGTTGATAATTGTCTAGTAGTTAGTAAATCCTTGTGGGATCGACACTTTATTCATGCTATATAACAATAGAAGACCTAGTGCGCTTGCTAGAAATATGCTTTAAAATTCATTACTAATCTCAGCACATCAGAAACAGTGGTGATCAGGTTCGCCACGAATTTTTCCCTCCCAAAAACAATTTGTTTCAAACATTAAATCATTCAAAATTTGTTTGATAAATACTTAGTTATCTATATAGTTGAAAAATTCCTTTTTCGTAGATACTTAGCTCATATTTTATCCATGCTCAAGTGTTTGTTGTCCAACCATGTTTCTTGGGTAAAAAAAATGTTAATTAGGAGTTTAGAAAACTATAGTTTATAAGAAATCCAATTTGTAAATCCTTTAAAAGGAATATTTTGATTCCTTTGTTTTTCAAAGAATTACTTTATGTTTGTCTTACTATTTTTTTCTAAATGACTTTTTGATAAAATAAATTTCTTCTTTTGTAAATTCTCAACATTAGTGCTACTTTTCCTATTTGTTTTCTTTGACTATTTATTTGAAAAATCTTGGTTTTAGAAACTCTTATTTTTGTTTCAAGGGATTTCCTTATATTATGAAAATTATTTTAGTATCAAATTCATCTTCTTTTTAAGAAAACAAAGTAATATAAAAAGCTTTTCAAAACAAAAGTAGCTTTTAAAATTGTAATGAGTTCTTCTTAAAACTTGGAAAAGAATAATTTTACTTTTGTTAAATAATAGATTTTATATTTCATATAAAACTATTCTTAGGTGATAAAATCTCCTTTTTACCAAGTATAATTAGAGCTTTGAAAATTTGGACAACAATCTTAATGGGCATGATTATGAGAAATAATAACAAGCAAAAATAGCTTAAATAATAAATAAAATCAACTATTGGGATTCTTAGCTTTTTCAAGGCTCCCGAGACTAAGAAGTAGACTGGTCCCAAAAGAAAATAAAATAAAAGAAAGAAAAATTGTTTTGACTTGATGAGGACAAGTCTAAGACTAGAGACTAGTCTTAAAATAACAAGAAATAAATAAATTGCAATGGAAGAAATAAATTACTTTGCATGAAAATAAATAAATTGCAAGTGAGCTTATATGCTCTAAAGAATATATATATATATATATATAGATACATAATAATACTTAGATATAATAACAATAATAATATGAATAAAGTAAAATAACAACATAAGCAATAATAGATATTCATGAACATGAACAAGAACAATACATGAACATATTGTAGCTTCTATAACATTTAATTTTTTAGAAACTCACACCATAGTCATAAAGTTACATGACACGAGAAAAGAATATAATAAAGAAAAGTTACCTAAAGAGGGTTTTTGAAGTATTATGTGGTTATGATTTTGTGTGTATGTAGAAGGTGTTTGAGATTATTTTGAGAGAGTATTTGGAGAGATGTTGAGAGGAAAATTTGAGAGAGATTGATAGAAACTTGTGGGTAGTAATTGTGTGAAAAAAGTGAAAGAGGAGGGAGGGTATTTGTGGAAAATGTAGAGTGATTTTTGAGTGAATTAATTAAAGAAAAATGAAGTAAAATAGAGGAAGAGAGAGAGGAGCGGCGCCGCGGCTTAGCATGATGGAGGGGGAAAGATTTATTTTTGTATTTTTGTTGATTAATGAAGTAATAAGTAAGGTAGATGTAAAATAAAGTATGGAAAGGTAAAAAGTAAAGATAATATGTTATGGTATTGTAAGAGTAGGTATTAGAAAAAGTAGAGATAAATGAATAGTGTAGAATAGTAATGAATAGTGTAATGTAAAGTAGATATGACTAATAAAGTAGGTAGTAAGAAAATACACATATAATTGCGATATCTGTTATTTTTACTTACCGAAAAATTATAAAACTGATATGTTTAAAAACCTTACATTTTTACGAGTCTAATGATATATTCGAAATATTTTTACTATTTTGAACCCCGAAACACGTTTTTCAAGAACTTTATTCATTCAGTTTCAAAACGATTTGCGGTTTTACTAATCTGATCTTTTTAAGCTTCCTTATATGATTACGAATTATTCTACATACTAAACTTCTACTTAATTTCTTAGGGTTGCTTATTCAGGATTGCCGCATTTAAATCATTACATTTAATTAGGATTTTGTTGACTTTAGGGTTTCCGGTTGACTTTCGGATTAGGGTTTAAGCTAAACCGATCACAAAACTTTGGGAGTTTACAACCTACCCCCCTTAAAGAAAGCTTTTTCCTCAAAACTTGAAAATTCTTATCTGAAGCTTCAAACAATCTTGGGTAGTAGTGTCGTATCTTATCCACAGTTACTTATGTTGCCTCCTTGTGAGAAGAATTTCTCCATAGACTCTTGACATTTTTTTGCTTATTTATCAACTTTTGAACTTTTCGATTAAGGACTTGTACTGGGTGTTTTTTATAGGTGAGATCTTCTTTTAAGAGCATTGGCTCTAACTCCAAAACTTATTCTTGGGTCAATTGTCGCATAGAGATGTGAAACAAGTCATGTACTTCAAACAGGTTTGGCGACAAGACTAGATGATAAGCTAAATTTCCAATTTGTTTTAGCATTTCAAAAAGGTCCAATGTATCATGGGCTCAAATTTTCTTGGGAGCACATACGATGTATACTCTTTATCCTTAAGTACACATGATCTCCATTTGAAATTCCAAGGTTTTTATCTTCTGATCAATCTTACTTCTTTTGTCTATCTTGTGCTACCTCATTTTTTGAATTCCATGACACATGCTCTTAATGTCACTCCAAAGTTTGAGTCGTTCATTCTGACTATGCATTAATCTGAGGATGGCATGCTTGTAGCTTCGTCTCCATACCCTCTTGAAGGTTAGATCATCACTTAGGTACAATTCTTATGCCTTGAGTTGATATGATTTCGACTGGTATTCCACGCTATCATACGATTTTTCCTACATAAGGCTTTGCCAGTTTATCCATAGAAAACGTCATATTGATTGGTATAAAATGAGCCAACTTAGTCAATATGACACATATGGTATTGCTTCTGGCCGGTACTGTTGGTAATCCAAAATCCATGGGAATTTCATTCCATTCTTATTCCGGTATCAACAAAGGTTTTGTCAATCCTCTTGACCTTTGATGCTCTTTATTCCTTTGTTAGCGGATTGGGCACTTCATCACATAATTGACTACGTCTTTGTTTCATTTTATCCTATCACTAACGATCCTTGAAATTTTGGTACATCTTGGTTCTTCTCGAATATGCCATTTATCCTGAGTTATGGGTTGCACTCATAATTTTCCTTTCTCATTTCCTTATCTTTAGGCACACAAAATCGTCCTTCAATTGGCATGATATCATCATTGTTGACCATAAAATCAGTACACTTTTCTTCCTATATTTTCCTCTTTATCCTTTGTATCTTCTCATCTTAGCGTTAAGCTTCTTTAATCCTTTCTACCTAGGTTAGTTCCCATACTACATTAACTATCTCTACTTTCTTACTTTCTCCCATAAATTCAACGCTTAGCTTCCTAAATCCTCAACTCCTTTTATTTTGTGAGCAAGGTAGATACTAATTGATTCTGAGATCATAGTCTTTGATTAATTCTAGCTATTTTCTTTTTCCCTTTTTGTTCTTCTGTTTTAGGATAAACCAAGATATCATCAATTACTCTCTTATCCAACAAGGACTTATATACTCAGATTGTGTTTGTCAACTCAAAAGGCATTGCTCGAAACTTGTGGTGTCCATAACGAGTTCGAAAAGCATTCTTTCAAATCATCTTTTAATTTGATCCTTAATTGGTGGTACTTTGATCTTAAATCAGCGTGAGAAAACATGTTCGCTCCTTGTAGTTGGTCAAAAAGATCTTCAATCCTAGGGAGCGGGTATTTATTCTCGATTCATCTCCCAATAATCAATGCATGAACTCAGGGATTTATCCTTTTCTTTCTTTATAAACCAAACTGGTGTATTCCATGGTGATAGACTTCATTGTATAAAACCTTGATCCAAAAGTTCTCGTAGCTGTTTCTCCAATTCTTCTAACTCCATTGAAGTCATTTGATATGATGCCTTAGCAATTTGTTCCGTATTGACCATTAGTCCAATAAAAAAAATTGATCCTTCTGATGTGATCCAAGCCACTTATCCGGAAAAACTTCTGAAAACTTATTGATAGTCGGGGATACCTTCCAAGATAAGTTCCTCTTTATCTTCTTCCGTGTCATCAAGGTAGTCATCCATTCCCTTTGGAACTTCCTTTATCAACTCGAAAGAAGATAACTCCTCTTTCCTTGCAATAGCGGGTTCTTCAACAACGTTATCTTCCTTTCTTATTGTTCTATGAGTTCTATGCTCTTCTTGCGACCATCTTATTAGGGTTTTATCAATTTATATCGAAGATTACTTCATATGCACTTAATTTCATAACTCATGAAGTCACAAGCAAATGGACGTCCTCATATCCTTATCAGACGATCCTTCAACACTTCTTGGTTTCAACATCCTTTCTCGTGGAGGTTTTGATCTTAAGGCTAAGAGTTGACGTTTGTTATTGGTCGTCTAAACTTCTTAGCTAGACTAGGTGTAACGAACGAATGTGTTGCTCCGCAATCCAAAAGAGCAAAAACATTCCGACTTGCTAACTGTATGCTTCCTGCATATCTGACAGGGGGATTACTACTTCTATTCGCATATGTACTTATCCATAAAACTTTAAACTCTTGTATTGCTTGAAACAAAAGAATAACAATAAAGAGGGTTCAAGGCTTACCGGTTCCAAAGTCACAGCTATAGCCTCTATTGCAATCCAAGGCAGCCAAGTCTCCATCTTCTTCATCTATTTCTTCACTTATCCATTGTCCCTCCATGTTGTAGATTATGATTCCTAAAGCAGTGGATCCTAATCTGCTTTCACTTCTACTTCTGTAAACCCCAAAAACTTCCATCATATGATACGACTCTAGATTAGAAATTATGGGTTGACTAGTAACCCTAGGAGTTAATTAGAAACTCTAGTTTAGATAGATACTTTAAATTTGATCGGTTTGGGACTCATAAACTTTATAAAAGGATTTCTTTGACCCCAATTGATTCCAAAAACAAGATTTCATATTCCGAGTTAATAATTCAGGTTGTGATCAAAGGAAACTTCAAATCCTAAACCCGAATCCTTGTCAAACAGACAGATCATATAGGAAAACCTAAATATGGATATTAAGTGATTACCTTAGTATTCAATAGAGGCCGGGAATTGAAACAAGGTATAGTAATGAACCTATATTTAGATTGAAACCCTAAAATTTGAGAGTTCTAGTCAGTAATAAACTACATTGATAAGATTTCATAGTGAGTATCCAAATCTAATATATATAACTAGTATAGCCTATGTATTAGTAGTAATATTACATAAATGACTCAATAGGGTTTTAGTTAGAAAATTGTGATCTTAAGACAAACTGTTAGGATTATAAATACCCAATAAAAACATAAACTGATGTATAACTTGAGATCTAGACCTCCAACACAGAATTGAATCATACTAATATTCGAATTAGGGTTTTCTAAAGCCCTTGGAGCCTGAGACGAAAATTGACCCGAAAAGCTTATAAAACCTAAATCGCGTAGGATAAATTTTTCTTAAACAATTAGATACGTACCGATCAAGACTTAAAGTTGTACTTTTTGTTAAACTAAACACCTTGTAGGATCCATTAAAGACCTTTGTATCTATATTTACATATATAAGCTAAAATATACCCTAATAATGTAATAAACTACCCGAAAACTTAACTAAACAATATATAACTAATATATAATTAATATATATATATATATACTCAACTTGCTGGAGACGGTTTCCACTTGTTTTGGAGGGCTGTGATTCTCTGAAGGATGTGAGCCGAATTTCTTCAATAATTTACATGAAAAGTCAATAATATCTAACCTAAGCCAATCTAAAATGGACAACTCACTCCTGCCTAATGATAATCAAACAAAGGATTAAATGGACAACAAACAAGAGTAATTCGTTTGGAAATTAAGGAAGAAACGCGGCCGAAACTTGCACTACGCTATATATATATATGCAAACGAACTCGGATGGACAAGCAAACGAATTTCAAACCTCCTCAAACCTTCCAGAATTCATTTATAGCTTATTAGGAGTCGAACCAACCCAGAAAACAATTTTTAAACCCTCGCATCAACCCAATTCGAGAATTCAAACAAAAACCTGGAAAAAACGCATGAAAAACAAGCTTGAGGTAAGTGATTTTATTTCGTGAGTTTTCTTTCAGTTTTAAGGATTGAAACTGACTCTTAGACATCTTAGGAAGCTAACCAAGGCCACTAGGAGCTTCGAATTTCATCGAGAGGTCACAACGAAGGTGATTTTCCCAAACCCTAGCCGAAGTTGATGATCTAAATTTGTGGATAGCATGTTGTTTTTATGTTATTATTCTTGGATATTTAAGCTAATGAGGTCCATAGGAGTCATTTGAATCCAAAATCTCGACGTTTTAACGTCGGGATTGGTTGGAATTGGCCGCGGCTCATCGGGGAAGACGATGAACAGTGCTCCCCGATGAGCACGGGCTGGGTACACGGGCGTGTACAACCCGTGTACCTCTCGGCCAACTTTAAAAAAAAAAAAGAAAAAAGAAGAAAAAGAAAAATGAAACTAAATAAATATAATTATATAATAAATATTAATATAAGTGTTAAAATTTTTGAAAATATTATTTCTGAAAAAAAAAATATAATATTAGGACTTAAATTACTCTAGTAATAATATTAATTAAAGTATAAGACAATTAGTATAATTACTAATGTGATGAAATATAATTATTCTATCTAATCTATTTTCGGAAATTTAAATTATTATTATTATATTATTATAAATTGTTATTATTATTATTATTGTTATCATTATTGTTATTAGTATTATTGATAGTATAATTATTTTTAGTACTATTATTGATGATAATTATTAATGTTTTTATGATTTTCGAAAAGAGAAAAATAATTTCGAAAATAGTTATAATTAAGTTAATAAATTATTTTATTAGTGAGTATGTTTTCATAAAAAGATATATATGTATAAATTATGAGTTAGTGAATACTAAGTAATACTAGAATATTTTATATAAATAGATAACAATGGAAATTTAAATACTCTAAATTTGCGAGTATAGGAACATCTATACTCTATAAGAAAAATTTATTAAATAATTTAAAAGAAAACTGATATTTTTGGACAATAAAAATGAAATAACAAAGTTATTAATTTTCCAAATACCCAATTGATAGATTCACATATCCAACCAGAACCAATACAATAAAACTGTGAGTACAAGGATGTAGAACTTAGAGCTATTTTGAAAGAATTAGCTAAGAATAAAACAGAGACCCAACCAACCATTAGGACATTTAAATATTCATAGAAACTAAATTATATAGTCTAGAATTTTAAAATTTATATTATATATCTCAATAGGTGACTCGGGTATTGGGGAGGACCTACCTGAAGATTACTACGATTAACTAGGATGGGCAGGTGAGTGACTCAGTCTTATTACATTGGTTGTGCTTGTACTAGTAGTGAACCTTAAATAAAAAGATAATAAAAAAATTGATGATCTGTTTGAAATATGGAAGTTGTGTATTGTATTCCATTGATTGCCATATCACTCTAAAATAAGTGATAACACGATTGCATGTATCTTGATAATGTATGTAGTATCTAATTGAGTGTCTGTATTGCTTGATCACCCCCAAATTGACTAAAAACTACTGGTACCATAATGGAAAATAATCATGCATTACATACTATGCATAAAAAGCATTGAGTAAATAGTAGCCTACTACGTGTTAGTTTCTCGGATCTCTGGTAATGCTTGAATTATCTAGGCCAGAGAGCTATTAGTTAATTGCAAGATTACTTTTGTTCTGTTAATACCATAGGAACTACATGGTAAACGAAGGACGCCGCTTATGGTATTACATGGGAATAACTAGCACTTAGTGGAGTTTCTAAAGCTAAAACAGGAAATGAATAAATAAGCTTAAAGAGACAATTAAATTAAATATTATTATTTTCTGTTTGGCTTAAGTCTCTCCTGGGTAGGTGGACCATAGATTGTGATCCTTCAACCCCAATGGGAGGGCGTAAATCTTCATCCTGTTTGGATTCCGGGTTATCCAAACTTGTAATGTTCATTTGTGTGATTGATGCATTTCATATGACTGATAAATAACTTGTGTGTTATATGTAATCAGTTCTGGTTATTCACTGAGCTTGTGTTTTAGCTCACACTCCCACAGTCTTTTCAGGTTTACCTTGCGCCCCTGGCTCATTACTAGCAGGGGCATGGTCCCGGTAAGAGATCTGAAGCCAGAAGTTTAAAGTTTAGTATAGGATTAGAACATCTATATCTGTAATAGTCTTTTGATGCATTTAATATGCATTAGAATCATCAGTTAAGGTTGTAAGGAATTATGAAGCATATGATCTGTAATATTGTAATTTGTAATAGTTGTTTATTAATTTACATCTTATATATGTTTGTTTATTCCATCCAAGCAACTAAAAGATCCTGTTTTTGGAAATCATGTCATTCCTAGTAGGTAAACTAATAATGGTAATCGAGTGATTCTTGATTATTATTATTAGAATACCTCGGGGCGTGACACTTCCATTTGCTTTCCCGATTCTTATAGGAACAACTCCTCCAGAAGGCCTTATCAGAATATTCCTCCTTTGTGGACATTCATTGGCAAAATGCCCATCTTGCTTGCAGACATAGCAAGTATAGTTTCCTTTATTTGAACATTTGATATCTTATGGTGTCATCTCACAAAAGAAACACTTTCCAAAAACTGAGGGCACTTCTTGGGGTAGTGTGTTCCATTGCACTTCCAGCACTTGACTTTTTTTGTTATGGACCTCCCACTGTTATCATTGCTCATAAAGTAGTTGGGAGAACTTGTATCTCTTTTTATGGGTGTAAGCCCCAGAAAATTTCAATTAAATAATTCAAAATGAACTTCGAAAATAAACCCTAAAATCACTCCAATTAAAGCTGAATTTCGACAAGTCCTAAATCATGAATGAATCCAAAAATTTCTTAATCATGAGAAAATGAAAATCCTTAAAATAAAAACAGAACTCAGTGGTCTTCAAATTCAAAACCACGATGTACGAAAAATTCCATATTTAGCTTCCAGCTTATAAATCAGGTAATATAAAGCCCAAAAATAAATTATTAAAGTAAATAATGATTAACCTTTGGAAATGAAACCCAATTCAAAAATTTCGAAAACGTTAAAAGATATTAAATACTTACAAAAATGTAAAACAAATTTCTCAAAGTAAATACGTTGTATAAACATAAAATATCAGTTTCCAATTTGGCAAAGACCTAAACCGGAAAATCACCTGGAAACTCTAAGTGGAATACAATAGTCTAAGTTCAGCAATCTAACGCCCCTAACCCTAGAGGCCGAGATGTAGTTTAAATACGTAGAATAGCTCATAGTAATATAAGTTTGTCTAAAAACATCAGATTAGTAAATTTTTTACCTATTTCGAACTCATTCAGATACAGCTTCGAAAAGCGTGTCCCGGGGCGCGAGATATCAAAAATATACCAATGGTACTGTTAGACTCGTATTTCATAAGATTTCCAAATATATCAGTTATATAATTTTTCAGGTTATAAAAGTTACAGTTATAAGCTTTTATCGTATTTTCATTACTACTGGTAATTGATTAGTCTTTTGCACTATTCATTTTTATTTCATTACACAATTTTATTATTCTTATAAAGTCTTATATTTTTAGATAAAATATTTTATATATATAGAAATTTTGTTTTTCTAAATTTAGTTATTTCGAGTTTTCGTGATCAGATTCTGTTTAAGACCCGATACTAAAATAAAATAAATTAATTTGATAATTGAAAAATATTTGAAAAAAATTATATTTTCATAAAATAATTTTTAGAATTTTCGGGTTATAAAAAATCATTTATAGCCCCTATTCGCGTATTTGATCACACCGGTAACATATTTGTTAAAATACTAAAATAATTCAAATAATTATTTAATTTTAATTATGAAAAATCTGCTAGAAATATTTGAAATAAATTTTCTAATTTTATTTTATTAAAAAAGTACCTTTACAACCCATACTTCAAGTAAACCTTACACATATCACTTCCTTTTCATTCAATCTTTCTACACCTCTATCCCATAATTCATGGCAGATTTTTTGCCTTCTTTATGGCTGCCATTGTCCTTTATTTACTCCATTTTGACTATATTAATTATATTCTACTCCTTCTTAAGAAAGCTACATTACACATTTATTACACAATTCAAATTTAAGTCAAATTTCAACAATTTCATCTCTCTCTCCTTCCCCATTTTCACATGCAGCAGCCCCTCTCCCTTGCTGCCCTTGTTTTATTTTTTTTCTCTCTTTTATTCAATTAAAAAACTCATTTTCTCTCTCTCCTTCATTTACTCATTCGTTCCTTTTTCATTCTTTAGTTTCTATCTCTCTTTTTCCTCTCTTTCTTTCTTCATTTCCTCTTGTTCTTCCATGAAAAACAAGCTACCCCCACTTCTAAAAATGGCTTCCACACTTTATTCTTGAAGATTTTAAAGCAAATCTTCTTCACAAAGGTTCCATGGATGGTATAAGTAAAGTGTAATGAATGTTTCATGCATCAAATGACCTTCCATAAGCTTAAAAGCTTATGATGATGATGCCAAAAATGAAACTCTCCTCTTCTCCATTATTATTATTTTGTATCATAATTATTTTCTTGTTTAAAGTTGTTATATTTTGTAGATCTAACTTTTTGTAGCTTTGATTTTGTTTATGTTATAGATCTTGCTATATGAGTTATTTTTTTGTTATTGCTTATGATTTATGCATATATTCCTCATTCACTGTGTCCATGCATTTAAAACTAGTATAGAAAACTAGATCTAGTGTTTTGGATTCATAAATGCATTAGACTTTTGTTTATGTTCATGAACAACTTGTAGTGCCATGATGATAGTAGGAAAGTTGTAGGAAACTGAAGATCTATTTTATTTTTAACAAAAATCATTTTGAAAATTCGGATGAAAAATGAACCATATTTAGAAAGTTATTTTTCAATTTCAAAATGTGTATTTTTCATTTAAAATGAAGGGCTTAGGGTATAGATAACATAAATGAGTGATTTTGATGAGCAAAGTTTAGATCTATGAGTTTAAAGTTTACTATTATGGGTTTCATTTAGATGTATGTTTATATTATGTGTAGATCTTAGATTTGAACTTGAACAAAAATTTTGAAATTCGTATTTTGGCAAAACCCCCATTTAAAAACCACTTTCCATATGTCAAAATGTAATTTTTACTTAATATAATGAGGGCTTAATATATGTATATCGTCAAGACTTCTTTTTACAAGAATCAAAAGTTATTTTCAAAATAAAAATTCTATTTTTGGATTTTGGCCAAGGCATATTTTAAAAACATGTTTTCCAACTCAAAAATGAAGTTTTTATCTAAGAAACGAAAGGCTCTTAAGATATGATATGTAAGGAATGGATTTTCATAAGTTTAGATAGGTTTTATCAAAAAATATGTCCAAAAATGAATTTTGTAAATTCGGATCCCAACCAAGACCAATTTTTAAAACCCATTTATCAACATCAAAACTCATGTTTTATGTGAAAAATAAAGTATATAGGTAATAGGTATCATTAAGTAGTGATTTGTAGTAGTTGAAATGAGTTTTGATGAGATTAATATATAAAACAAGAAATAGAATCAAGATGGAAAATTTTGAGTTAGTAGTCAATTTGTGAAATCGTAATTTTGAATGAAGGCCATAAGAACACCTATTATCCAAGCTCAAAATGAAAGTTTTATGTAATGAATGAAGTCCTTAAGTAATAGGTACCATAAAGTCTTGAATTTTAATGCATTAAACAAGTTTTTTCCAAATAAATCATTCAAAAAGTGGATTTTCTAAGTTCGGATTTTTGAGTAACTCATATTGGAAAACATATTTGCAAAGTGTAAAATGCAAATTTTTGTGTAAGAATGAAGTCCTTGGGGTTATGTATGGTGGAGCCTTAAATTCCTAAATATCAAATGATTTTTACTTAAAGAAATCACTCAAAACTAAATTTTACAAAATTCGGATTTTGGAATCAACCCCACTTGAAAACATGTTTACAAGTGCAAAATGGAAATTTTTATGTAGAAATGAAGGTCATAAGTAATAAATATAATGAAGACTCAATTTTAACAAAAATAATTATATTTCTTAAGAAATAAATCCAAAACAAATGGAAATGATCAAAGTTAGAAAACTAGACTTTTCATAAGTAGTTGTTATTATGGTCTTATAAAATAAAAAGTTATAAATTTTTTTTTTAGCAAAAATCATCAAGATCATGCATACATTAAGCTCATCTCATGTCATTCATGTTAGGAAATCATTCATATTGCATGTATAGCTAATCTATATAGTAGAAACATTACAAACATTTACAAAACGATTTTTCGAAAGTTGAAATAGCTACTGGTCAGAACTGATCGGACCTTTTCGAAGCTTCAAATTTTTCAAAACTTAAATATAATATTAGAATTATATAGATCTTTCGAATTAGATATAAATTGATATATAATTTGCGAGATTCCGAGTTAAAATGACCAAGTTATGGCCGTTTTAAGTTGGAATCTCCGCTTAGGACGAAAATTGCGAATTTGATAGTTTGTATAAGATAGTTTGGATTAGTTTGAGTTGAAATACTTATTAGAGTATTTATTCCTGTTTAGGTGTTCCCAAAATCGATGATTCCCTACCACCGAATTATTATCACTAAGAGACCGGTGATCCAATGGCCGAGTGAGTTTTCTCCTTATTTTGTTACCTTATTTGTGCTTGTAGTTAGTCGCATTAGAATTATAGGACAAGATAAAAATCGATATGAATGAAGATGGGATATATGATGAGACTGTGATGAATGTATGCTAAAGAATACTAAAGCATATCGAAACCATGATTCGATTGGATAACTGCACTGTTCATATTATTTTTGTTATGTGTGTGATATTGGTTGGTCACTCTAAAGAATGTATGAATATTTTGACCTAAGCAAAAATTAAATTGGTCATGCATCGCATCGGACATATTGCATTGGTAACATGCTACTCCTACACAGGTTGATCGATATGGTCCGAGGACTCGTTAGGATGACGAATCCAGTATCAGAGCTCATTCAGGGATACTAAGGCGCATGTGGATGCATTCCTTGGATGAGCCTAACCGAGTCGAGTGCTAAGAGCCAAGGGCTTGGGGACTAGATGAGGTCGTGTAGACTTCAATACCATTCCTAACCCAAGATACGGAGGGCGTAAATCCGTTCTATGTGTGGGTCCGGATACCCATGCATAATTGCTTGCTCACATGTTTGTCCATGCATAGCATATGATTGATTATAACTTGCTTGTTATGGTGCGGAATTAAGAGAATTCTCACTAAGCTAGTGTAGCTTATACCCCAATAGTTGTTTAAATGAACAGGTTATCTCAAGAATACTAACTGGGGACCGTGATGGTTAGAGCCGGGAATAACCTTGGGATTTCGGCAATGAATAAAAATGTTTGGAGTTATTAGCTAGGTTTTTATGATTTGTCTTGTAATAGTTTACGTAGGGAAGTATGTGGATGAATGTAATTGAAGTTTAATGATTTGTATTTTGAAGTATAGTGATTCGTATATGAAGTGTAGTGATTTGCATATGAAGTATAGTAAATTGTATTTCCTTTACATTGTTACTTAAATGTACCAATATAAAATGTATCTCTCTAATGTGTCTCTTTTATGTGTTAGACGCCTTGTACATAGTATGGAGGCCTTCGCGTGACTGAGGTGGTCATTCTTAGGCTTTAATATTGTGTACGGTGGACTGCCATGTTTAGAGTACCCTTCGGGGCGTGACAGTGGGCGTGTGCAACTAGATCCATCATAAAACTTTTTCTCAAAAATCGGGGCTTTCTCTTCTTCTATTCTTTTTCTCCTTTTCCTTGCTCCTTCTACAATTCGAGCTTTTTCCACTAATTCTTGGTAACTTTTGATGTCAAATTCTTCCAATCTCATTCTCAGGTCTTCGTCTAATCCTCCTATGAAGACTTGTTTTTCAATTCCTCGCTGTACTTGTAGGAGTCGGGGGCATATTGTAGCAATCTACTGAACTCAGTCTCGTATTGCTCGATAGTCCTTCCTTTCTGAGCAATTTACAAGAAGTCTACACTATACCTTACTCATAAGCTTACTGGGAAAAAATATTCCAAGAACTCATGTCTGAATATTTCCTAAGTGATTGGGGTCATTACTCTTTTCTTGATTCTCACCATATTCTAGTATTCAGACAAAGCATGAATGTCCCATACTTAATTTGTAGGTAATGTGGAATTTCATATGCATCAAAAGACCTTTAGATCTGAGTAAGCCAATTTTCAGCCTCATCTAGTTTATCGTAAGCTCCATCAAAATAACGGTTACTTCGGATAAAATCAGGCAACGTACTTTTGTATGGCCTTAGCAGTGGGGTATAGGTAAAGGTGCATTTTGGGAGTGCATGCTCCTTTGTACAGATGCTTCAGTTGGCACTTGCTGTTTCAACAGCATTGGTACAAGTGCCGGTGCTGGTGCGGTTTTGGGTACGGGTGAGGTACAGGCATGTTCAGCTTAATTGCTTCCAACACATGGGTCAAATGTCCTAGTGTAGCGTGTAAGTTTACCTAAGGTGCAGCAGCTACTTGAGCGGCAGGTTGTTCTGCTTCAATATCCAGTTGGTTGGAGGTACTTTGCTCCTCCCTACATCTTCTTCTACTTCGGCTGTTTTAAATTTTTTTAAGTTAGGTTTATCATTTTGATATCTTAGTTAAATCTTTGACAGAACGGATGTAACAAAAACTCACTTATATAAATAGTTATTGAAATAAAATTTAAATCAAGGTAAATTTTGAGATTATACTTAAAACATAAATTCATTAGAAAATTGAAATAAACGGGTGCAGGACCTTACATGGAAATTGAAATAAACAACAAGGTAAATCACAACAATCATAGAGAAGACAACAAAACACCGTTCTGAAAACTTAAAGGATAGACTAGGATCGTTGATCTAGTCTTTAATTACAAAATTTAAGCTGGACTATAAGGATATGCTCAGCTTCCTCCTTCCTTCCTTCATTCTTTGGGCGCATCTCTAGGGTTACTACTGGACGACCCTAGGTTTCTTTTCCTCATAAATTGTTCAAAATATTTCTTCCTCTTCCTGGTTGCTTCCCTCAACCTTTCATGTATATTAGTCAGTTCTGCTTCAGTCAGTTTCGGTACAATGTCATGAATGATTCTCCAAGTAATAGCCCCCTCAGCTTCATTCTATCTTTCTCATTTGGTGGGGTATTATCCGTATCCATGGTTGGGTTTGCTTCTTGTTTTCTTCGAGCCTGTTGTTCCTCCAGATAGCGGATGATTCTTGCTTCTTCGCTATTCTAGGGCTCATCGACTCCATAGCGGTCTGGTTTCCTGCTTTTTGTTCTGGTCTTCCTTCATGGTCTTCATCCGGATCTTCCTTGGATTCTTCCTTAGAATCTTCACTTGCTTCTTGCATCGGCTCCTCTCTTATTACCGTTCCATCCCTGCTTAGACATAGAACCTCGTTCTTTCTTAGCTGGACTCTTGTGAAGGTTGGTGGCTCAGTGGACACTTCAGTTGGTGGTCATAGAACTTCTTGTTAAACTCCATGCTAGTAGAAGACTTCATTGAGATCAACTTTTATCCATTCTATGTGATCCATCAAATTGTCATGTGCGTACACGAACACTGGTCCAATTCGTGTCCAAGTTCGAAAATCGGGCAAAGTTCGACCTCCATCTTCTCTAAGGACGAACGTTGCTTCTTGCAGCATCGGTCAGTCTCCGGCTATGGCAGTGATTCATTCTACGGCATAAATCATTTCTAATTCGGACATTATCTTCCCTATGGGACAGTTATGGATAGTTTGCACTACTCCTTTCCACTTTGTATTCATCATTCCTATTTTCCAGATCAAAAACATCTCTCGGACGGTCTTAGGTTGTCCAGCCAGAACAAACTCTTTGCACAACACCCTAAATCTTAGTTGGTAATTCTCCAAGTTTTCAAAGGGTCCTTTTCTGAAATTCTTAGCCTACAGATGGGCCTCATCTAAGGTAATTTGTGCAAAAGAGAGAGAAGTCAGAAAACTTATTCTACCCATTCCATCTTAGCTAAGTCTTTCTTATTTCTTCTTAAGTCCAATTCTATAATTATGATTTCTAGATTCTTAACCATACTCTGATACCAACTTAAATTGTCACACCCTAAAGGGAATCCAAAACATAACAATCTGCTACACTCAATATTAAAGTATAAGTATGACAACCTTAGTCATTCCTAGAAGCTTCGATATTAAATGTAAGGCGTGCTCTCACAAATTTAGAGGACCATACATGGAATTATGAAGCTTAAGAAGATATAATAACAAATTAAGAAAAGAGGATTCATGATATTCATTTGTTCAAACAACAGTCTTACAAATCTTCGGGCATTCTCCAGTCACAAAATAACTATAATCTATTTACAAGAATATTTCTATGAAGTCTATATCTTATCCAATACTAAACTTTATCTAAATTCCTTAACCAAAAAGGAAGTATTGGCTGTAGGGTCCACTTGGCCTCAACCACAAATAGGTAAACTGCAAAAGATATCTATAGGGTATAAGCTAATAGGCTTAGTGAGAACTTTTCCAAATAACTTCTTGTGTAATGAAATTCAAACAAGTTATTTAAGCAGACAAATGAAATGTAACACCATGTGGGCAAACAATGCATTAGTTTTCTGGGAACTATATGTTAAATGGATTTATGCTCTCCATTCGGAGTTTGGTGATACGTAACCTCAAAAAAAGTAGTTTTAGAAAAAAAACTTATGCTTTCGATCAATACCGCTAAGCATATTAAGTCTACTTGAATTGAGCCATGCTTCCAGGTTTTCCACCAAGCATTTAATTCCATGTTGCCAAGCAATCGCTTTCAGTCAACCCGCCAAGTGTTGCTTTCAATTTGAGCTACCATCTTTCTCACCCAAGGACAATAACCTAATGAAATGTGACTCACTTCGTGGTATGCATGGATTAATATATTTATGATATCATAGCATTATTATTATCAAATTTAAGGTGATTATAGAATTTCATACAAATCATAGTGCTATATTAAAACAAATATTTAATCAATCCTGGCCACGATATTCTTAGAATCCTTTCAACAAATTTTCTCGCATACATATCCATTTGTCTTTCTTAATTCCAATGCGACTAGACTACAAGCACAATCAAGTAAAGCATGTTAAGGAAATAAACTCACGATGCCATGTCCACACTTCTCTCTAAATGATGTCGTCACACAATCACTTGTCGAAATAGTCCTTGGGGTATGTGTCACGCCCCGAGGGTTTTAGTAATATAATAAAGAATTACTTGATTATCATTATTAGGTTACCTTCTAGAGTGACATGATTTTCAAAAACAGGATCTTTTAGTTGCTTGGAGGGAATAAACAAACATATATAAGATGTAAATTAGTAAACAACTATTACAAACTTCTATATTACAGATCATAAGCTTCAGAATTCCTTACCACTTTAACTGATGCTTCTAATGCACATTACATGCACCATAAGACTATTACAGATATAGATATTCTAATTCTATACTAAACTTTAGACTTCTGGCTTCTAGTCTCTTAGGGACCATGCTCCTGCTAGTAATGAGCCACGGTCGCAGAGTGAACCTGAAAGGACTGTGGGAGTGTGAGCTAAAACACGAGCTCAGTGAGTAATCAGAATTTATTACACATAACACACAGTTATTTATCAATCATATGAAATGCAGCAATCACACAAATGAACATTACAAGTTTGGATAATCCGGAATCCAAACAGGATGAAGATTTACGCCCTCCCATCGGGGTTGAAGGATCACAATCTATGGTCCACCTACCCAGGAGATACTTTAAGCTTTCAGGAAATAACAATCTCAATTTAGTTATCTCTTTATACTTATCATGTTCATTATTTATTTCCTGTTTAGCTTTAGAAACTCCATTAAGTGTTAGTTATTCTCAAGTAATACCATAAGCGGCGTCCTTCATTTACCATGTAGTTCCTATGGTATTAACAGAACAAAAGTAATCTTGCAATTAACTACTAGCTCTCTGGCCTAGATAATTCAAGCATTACCAGAGATCCGAGAATCTAACACGTAGTAGGCTACCACTTACTCAATGCTTTTTATGCATAGTATGTTATGCATGATTATTTTTCCATTATGGTACCAGTTATTAGTCAATTTAGGGGTGATCAACCACAACAGACAATTCATTATAAACACAAACATTATCCAGATACAGGCAATTGTGTTATCACTTGATTTAGAGTGACATGGCAATCAATGAAATACAATCCACAACTTTCTATTTTAAACAGATCATCAAATTTCCTTATCTTTTTATTGAAAGTTCACTACTAGTACAAGCACAACCAATGTAATAAGACTGAATCACTCACCTGCCCATTCTAGTTAATCGTAGTAATCTTCAGGTAGGTCCTCCCCAACACCCGAGTCACCTATTGATATAGAGAATATAAAGATTAAAAATTTCTAGACTATATTACTGAGTTTCTAAAATACTTAGATGTCCTAATGGTTGGCTCTGGTTGGATATGTGAACCGATCAATTGAGTATTTGAAAAGTTAATAACTTATTAATTCATTTTTATTGCCTAAATATATCAATTTCTTTTAAATTACTTAATAAATTTTTCTTATAGGCTATAGATACTTCTATACTCACAAATTTGGAGTATTTAAATTTCCATTGTTATCTGTTTTTATAGCTATCTAGTATATACTTAATATTTACTAACTCATAATTTATACATATATATGTCTTGTTATGAAAACATTTTTACTAATAAAAGAATTTATTAACTTAATAATAACTATTTTCGAAGTTATTTTCCCTTTTTCGAAAATCGTAAAACATTAATAATTAACATCAATAATAGTATTAAAATAATTATGCTATCAATAGTACTTAAAACAACCATAATAACAATAATAATAATAACAGAAATAATAATCAATAATAGTAATAACACTAGTAATAATAATCAATAATAATAACAATAGTAATAATCAATAATAATAATAACAATAGTAATAATAATCAATATAATGACAATAGTAATAATATATTAATAAATATAATAATAATTTCCGAAAATAAATGGGAGGGAGTTATATTTCATTACATTAAAAAATTATACTAATGATCTTATGTTAAAGTGGTTTTGGTCTTACCTTCATATTATTTTTAATAATATTTTCGAAAATTAACAAAAATTCTTTTAATAATAAAAAGATTATTAATAATTATAATTAAAAAGTTATTAACCGAAAATTATTTACTTAAGTAATTTATATTTCAAAAACTCCTTTTTGGATTAATAATAATAAATTAAGTATTAAAACATTCTACATTTATTAAAGTTAAAATAATTTCTGTTTTTGAATTTAAATAAATAAATAAATAAAATTCGGATTTACTATTATATATTATTATTACTATTCCAGAAAATGAATAAATGCAGGAAAAATATAAAAATCCAGAATTATTATATTAATATTTATTATACATATATATATATTCAGAATCGTTTTCCTTTTTCTCTTTTTTTTTTTTTTTTTAAATTGGCCGAGAGGTACACGGGGTGTACACGCCCGTGTACCCAGCCCGTGCTCATCGGGGGAGCACTGTTCATCGTCTTCCCCGATGAGCCGCGGCGAATTCCAGCGAATCCCGACGTTAGAACGTCGGGATTTTGGTTCTAAACTACTCCTAGGAACATTAGAAGCTTAAATATCCAAGAAAAACTGAATTCAAACAACATGTTCCTCAAGAAATCGGATCATCAAGCTCGGCTAGGGTTTGGAAAGATTACCTTCGTCGTGACGTTCCGATGAAATTCGAAGCTTCCAGCTACCTTGGTTAGCTTCCTAAGATGTCTAAGAGTTAATAGCAATCCTTAAAACTCAAAGAAAATTCACGGAATAACATCTCTTACCTCGAGCTCGTTTTCCACGCGTTTCCTAGGGTTTCTGTTCGAAATTTCGAACTGGGTTAATGCGATGGTTTAAAAATCGATTCAGGCTTTGTTCGACTCCTAATAAGCTAAGGATGAGTTCTGGAAGGTTTGAGAATTTTTGGGAATCGTTTGCTTCTCCAACCGAGCTCGTTTGCATATATATATACATATACCTAGCAACTTCCCAGCCGTGTTCTCTTCATTTGAACGAATTGCTCTTGTTTGTTGTCCATTTGATCTTTTGTCGATTGTCATTAAGGCTGGGATGATTTGTCACGTTTTTATTTGCTTTGAAGAAGATTTGTATTGACTTTTACACAAATTATTGGAGGAATTCGGCTCACAAATTCTATGAAATCTCAGCCCTCCAACATATGCATAATTCGTCTCCAGCAAGCCAGGATGAGGTATATATATTATATAATAGTTAACTATTATTTAGTTAAGTTTTCGGGTAGTTTAATACAATATTAGGGTATATTTTCGCTTATATATGTAAGTATATATATACAAAGGTCTTTAATAAATCCTATGAAGTGTTTAGTTTAACAAAAAGTACAAATTTAAACTTTAATAATACGTATCTACTCATTTAAGAAAAACTTGTCCTACGCGATTTGAGTTTGAAAAGCTTTTCGGGTCAATTTTCGTTTCAGACTCCAAGGGCTTTAGGAAACCCTAATTTGGTTATTGGTATGATTCAATTCTATATTTGAAGTCTAGATTTCAAGTTATATATCAATTTATGTTTTTATTGGGTATTTATAATCCTAACAGTTTATCCTAAGAACACAATTTTCCAACTACAACTCTATTGAATCATTTAGTAATAAAGCTACTAATATATAGGCTATACTAGTTATACATTTTAGATTTGGATACTCACTATGAAATCTTAAAGTAGTTTACTACTATCTAATATCTCAATTTTAGGGTTTCAATGCAAGTATAGGTTCATTACTATACCTTGGTTTAATTCCAAAGCTCTTGAATACTAAATAATCACTGGATATTCATATTGGGTTTTATATATTCTGCTCTGTTTGACAAAGGTTCGGGTTTAGGATTGGAAGTTTCCTTTGATCAAAACCTGAATTATTAACTCAGAATACTAAATCTTGTTTTTGGAATCACTTGAGGTCAAAAAGTTCTTTTAGAAATCTATGAGTCCTAAACCGATCAAATTTAAAGTATCTATCTACTTAGAGTTTCTAATTAATTCTTAAGGTTACTAGTCAACCCATAATTTCTAATCTAGGGTTGTATCATATAGTGGGAGTTTTCGGGGTTTACATTTTCTCTCCCCCTTAAAATAAGCTTTGTCCTCAAAGCTTGAGAGCGTACCTGGAAATTCGAACAGCTGTGGATAATTCTTTTTGATTTCCTCTTCTAACTCCCAAGTTACTTCTTCAGTCCGAGGATCCCATAGTACTTTGACGTAGTGGATTTCTTTATTTCTGAGGACTTGTACTTTCTTGTCTAGGACCCGGATAGGGTGCTTTTCATAAGTCAAATTTTCTTTCAGGTCAAGTGGTTCCAGCTCAACAACCTTATCTGGATTTGGTACATATTTCCTTAGTACTGATACATGAAAAACATTATGTATACCAGATAATTTGGGTGGTAATGCAAGACGATATGCCAGATTTCCCACTCGTTCCAATATTTCAAATGGTCCTACATATCTAGGACTTAATTTTCCTTTTACTTGTCTGCTATGAAGACTTTTTATTGGACTTACTTTCAAGTAAACATGTTCTCCTTCTTTAAATTCAAGTTCCCTTCTTTTCAAATCTGCCCAGCTTTTCTGTCTATCCTGGGCTTCTTTCATTCTCCTTTTTATCACTGACACTTTGTTGATTGTTTCTTGAATCAGTTCGGGTCCGACTAGTACTTTTTCCAAATTATCCCAGAATAACGGAGATCGACATTTTCTACCATATAAAGCTTCATAGGGTGGCATCCCTATACTGGAATGGTAGCTATTATTGTATGCAAATTCCACTAGTGGCAAATGTTGATCCCAATTTCCTTTAAACTCCAAGATGCATGATCTCAACATGTCCTCCATTGTTTGGATTGTTCTTTCTGTTTGTCCATCGGTCTGGGGATGATAGGCCGTACTAAACTTCAACTGAGTTCCCAATGCTTTTTGTAATCCTTGCCAGAATCTAGAAACAAACCGTGGATCTCGATCTGACACTATGTTAGCTGGTATCCCATGTAGTCTCACAATTTCCTTTAAGTACAACCGGGCCAATTTCTCTAAGGGATAGGTCATATTGATTGGTAAGAAATGGGCTGATTTAGTGAGTCTATCCACAATAACCCAAATAGCATCATAACCTGCACTTGTCTTAGGTAACGAACTTACAAAATCCATAGATATTTGATCCCATTTCCATTCTGGAATAGACAATGGTTTCAACAATCCCCCTGGTTTTTGATGTTCCGCTTTTACCCTCTGACATATTTCACATCTGGCCACGAATTGAGCAATATCATTTTTCATCCCGTTCCACCAATATGCACTTCTCAGCTCTTGATAGGTCTTAGTTTCACCGGGGTGTACGGTATATCCAGAATAGTGCGCTTCATTCATTATCTCTTTCCTCAAACTTTCATCATGTGGTACACACAATCTTTTATTCATCCTTAATACTCCATTTTCATCTATTTGAAAGTCCTTATATTTCCCTTGTGATACTCTTTTGACGATTGCCTGGAGTTCTTCATCCTTTCTTTGAGCCTCTTTTATTCGTTGTAGTAAAGTGGGTTCCAAGGTTAAGCTGTTTAATTCGGCGTCCAAACCTTGTATGGAAAATTCCAATTTTAAATTTTCAAACTCCCTAATGAGTTCTTTCTGTTCTGTCAACATCAAGGCTACCTCTCCATAATTTTTACGGCTTAAAGCATCTGCTACCGCATTCACTTTGCCAGGATGATAATTGATGGTTAAATCATAGTCTTTGATTAATTCCAACCATCTACGTTGCCTCATGTTCAATTCCTTCTGGGTGAATATATACTTCAAGCTCTGATGATCTGTGTATATTTCACACTTCTGCCCATACAGATAATGACGCCAAATTTTGAGTGCAAAGACAATAGCAGCTAATTCTGGTCATGATAGGATAAATCTCATGGGGTTTTAACTGTCTAGAAGCATACGCTATCACCTTTCCATTCTGCATTAATACACATCCCAAACCATTCTTGGATGCATCACTATAAATAGTGTAAGGATCCTGGTCATTGGGCAGAACTAATATCGGTGCAGAAACCAGTCTCTTTTTCAACTCCTGGAAACTCCATTCACGTTTTTCATTCCACAAGAATTTTTCATTCTTCTTGGTTAATTGTGTCAGTGGTCGTGCAATTTTGAAAAGTCCTGCACAAATTTCCGATAATATCCTGCCAATCCTAAGAAGCTTCTTATCTCGGTAACAGTTCGAGGTCTTTTCCATTCCACAATAGCCTTAATCTTAGCGGGATCCACAGAAATTCCATCTCCTGACACAATGTGTCCTAGAAAGGATATACTTTTCATAAGTAAGTTGTCATTATGGTCTTGCAAAATAAAAAGTTATAAAATTTCCTTTTAGCAAAATCATCAAGATCATGCATGCAATAGGCTCATTCTCATGTCATTCATGTTAGGAAATCACTCATTTTGCATGTATAGTTAAGTTTACAGTAGGAACATTTCAAACATTTACAAAACTATTTTTCGGAAATTGAAATTGTTGCTGCCCTAATCTGATCGGAACTTTTCGAAGCTTCAAAGTTTTCAAAACTTGAAAATAATATTAGAAATAGATAGATCTTTTGAAGTAGATAGAATCGATATATAATTTGCGAAATTCCGAGTTAAAATGACCAAGTTATGGCCGTTTTAAGTTGGATTCCCGCTTAGGACAAGAATTACGAATTTGATTGTTTGTATAAGATAGTTTGGATTAGTTAAGTGATGAAATACTTATTAGAGTATTTCTTCCTTTTAGGTGACCCAGATATCGACGATTCCTTACCACCGGGTTATTTGTACTAGAAGACCGGCGATCCAATAGCTGAGTGAGTATTACTTCCAATTTCATTTATTGTATGTGATTGTAATAATAGTTGCACTAGATATTTGGTAAAGATAAAATGGATATGCATGATGGGGACGAATGGGAACTATGTATGCTTGTTGTTGATATGAGAAATGGAATGTAAGAATATCGAAGAGTGATTAACTATTGCTTGTATAGATGAATTAGAATTGATTGTCTGCGATTATTGACTGATCACTTAAAAGAATTGGTATAATAGATTATTCAGAATTGAAGATGAAATTGAACTCATTCATACACGATGGGGATGGAGCATTAGCATTTGTTGGTTTATCATTGTACCTTAAACGATTTTATAGTTCATAGTTGTCCATAAGCTGAAACGTCTTGGTCGTACCGCAGGATTCGTTAATCTGCTAACCGGGATAGAGGGCATAAGTCCATCCACATATGATTTCCGGCAGGTCATATGTTTGTTGAATTTAGAGTTTGATGCATATCACTTGTCTGACTAGTCACTTGATTGTATGACGTGTTATAAATGTAATCCTGGAAGTTTTCACTCACTAAGTAGTGTAGCTTATACCCCAATAGTTTTTTAAATGAACAGATTATCTCAAGAATGCTAAGTGGGGACTGAGATGGTTGAAGTCGAGAATGACTTCAGGATTCCGGCAAGACATAAGAATGTTTGAAGTTATTAGCTAGGTTTTATTTATCTGCCTTGTAATAGTTCTATGTAATAGAATCTTTTGATGATTTGTAATTGAAGTTTAATGAGTTGTATTTTGAAGAATAATGAATTGAATTTCCTTTACATTGTTATCAAGTTATATCAACATGAAATGTATCATTCCGATGTGTCCTCTATGTGTTAGACGCCTTGTACATAGTATGGAAGCCTTCGCATGACTGAGGTGGTCATTCTTAGGCTTTAATATTGTGTATGGCAGACTGCACGTTTAGGATACCGTTCGGAGCGTGACAGTTGGCATAAAGGGTATATATATAGACAAATGGATTAAGGTTTGTTGTAATAAAAGAAATTAAATAAAACAAATTGTAAGAGGAAGAGGGAGGGAGTTGCGCCGATTCATAGAGAGAGAGAGGGGGTTGTTTGTGTTGTGTTATGTAAGATTCAAGATTAATAAATTAATTTAAGTAGTAAAAGTTATATTGGAAAAGTAAATTGTGAGGAAAATGATGAAATTATAAGAGTAGGATGTGTCACGCCCTGAAGGGTACCATAAACGTGCAACTCACCACATATAATATCAAGACTCAAGAATGACCTCCTTAGTTATACGAAAGTCTTAGTATTACATGTAAGGCGTCTAGCACGGTAATAGGAAACCCTTTTGGAAAGTGTGGTCTAAGCAAGTAAAAATGAACATACAAGAATCCAGAAATAAAATAGATCATAATATTAATAACCAAAGGTCTATTACATGATTCTTAGGGGCATACCCCCGCTATATCCCAAAGATCGAAATAGTTTTTACAATATTTAAATACTACATCAAAGATTTCAAAGGAATTCTAATCTAATTCTTCAAGTAGATTTCCTTTAAAAGCTCCAAAAAAATACTTACGCGGATATGAGGAGACCTCGGGTACAAAAATAAGTGTTCCTGAGAATGCAAATATGTAAACCCCGGTTTTCCTAGTAATCAAGTAAACTTCGAAAACCGAAAACTAAAAACCTAAACCGGATTAGTGTAAACCTTGTGAGAGAAATCTAAGAACCCTGGATCTGGTTTTCCTTCGGTTTCAAATTAAAAGAAATTTTATAATATTTAATGTGGAATTTTTTAAAGTACATTTTAAAACATAAAAAGTTCTAATTTTGAAAAATTTTCTATTCCAGGCCTTCCCGAGATCCATTATGAAAAAGCGAGCCTCGAAACCAGAAATTCGGAAAAATATTCTTGAATACTCTTTAGAATCGAAATTTAATAAAAATTTCAAAAATATAAGTTTTATAATTTTTCTAGTTATAAAAATTACAGATATAACCTTTTTCTCGTATTTTCTTTACTACTGGTAAAGTAATTATCTTGTTTACTATTCATTACTGTTCACAAGTACAACCTACTACACACACAAGCCATACCCTAGTCTTACATCCTTACAAACACTCAATTACATTTTCATTTTCAATGAAAATTTGTCTCTTAACAAATTATTACATTCAATATTTTTTATTACATAAATTACAAAACAAAATTAATTTAACTCTCTCTCTCCCTCCCATTGTGGCCGGTGCACACCCCCCTTATTTACCCTCAACTGGTTTTATTTTCTTCTTTTTATAATACAAACAAACCCTAATTTTACTTACTATAAATAATATTTTACTTTTCTCTCTCTTTCATTCATTTCATTTGTTCAAAAACACACAAAACTCTCTCTTTTCTTCATATTGCTGTGAGCCTCTTCATCACACACACACACAAGCTCATTT
Source organism: Combretum micranthum (assembly GCA_024138025.1). Classification (NCBI taxonomy): domain Eukaryota; kingdom Viridiplantae; phylum Streptophyta; class Magnoliopsida; order Myrtales; family Combretaceae; genus Combretum; species Combretum micranthum. The sequence goes on along the minus strand of JAMXBD010002685.1, from coordinate 29,485 downwards.
CTTCTTCATTTTCCACTTGATTCAAGTCTTAGGTGATGAATCTTAACCCTTTCTATCATTAAATGTTGTAATGGCAAGATTATTCATGGGTGTTTTCATATTTAAGTCCCCATGAGCACTTGCTAGGGACAAGAAAATACCACTACATGAATATCAAGCCATCACAAGAGTAGATCTTGTGTTTGAAGGAGTTTTTGTTGGAATATCTTCATGTTCATGCATATAATAGCAGAGTAAAGTAGAGATCTTGCATAAAAATCCATGTTCATGCTTTCAAACTTCATTTCATGCATCATAAGTAGTAGATCTAGCATTTAGATACTCATATTATACTTGACATTCATGATCTCATAGATAATTTGTGTTTTTCATGCAGTAATGCTCATAAAGGCTTTGTCTTGTGTATATAAATGTTATAGTTAGTAAATCTTTAAGTAGATAAGACAAGAAACTTGAAAAAGAAAAACTTTTGTTGAAATGTTCACATGAAAAATTCGTATGAATTCAAAACCATATTTTAAAAACCCTTTTATCAACTCTATAACTTGTGTTTTATATGAAAAATGAAGGGTATAGGCAATAGGTATCATTAAGTGATGATTTTGATAAGTTGGAATGAGATTTGATAAGAGGAATATGCAAAACAAAGAGTAGAAACAATATAGGAGATTTTGAGTTACTACTCAATTTAGGAAATTCGTAATTTTGAATTATTACCATAAAAACACCTATTTTCCAAGCTCAAAATGAAAGTTTATTTAATAAATAAAGTCCTTAAGGGATAGATATAATAAAGCCTTAAATTTTAATGCATTAAACAAGTTTTTCATAAAGAAAAAATTCAAAAACTAAATTTCTAAAAAATTCGGATTTTGGAATAGATCTTACTTGAAAACATGTTTACAAAGTATGAAATGGCAATTTTTATGTGGAAATGAAGGTCCTCGGTAATAAATATTATGAAGACTCAATTCTAACAAAGATAACTAGAAATTCCTAAGAAATAATCCCAAAATACATGTGAGTTATCAAAGTTAGAAAACTAGTTTTCTTAAAAGTAGTTATTTTCGAAGTCTTGCAAAATAAAGAAGTCCTAAAATTTTCTTTTAGTAAACATCATCAATATCATGCATACACTAAACTCATAACATGCCATTCATGATAGGAAATCATTAATATTGGATGCATAATTGATTTATAAAGTAGAAACGTTTCAAATATTTACAAAACTATTTTTCGGAATTAGAAAATCGTTACTGATCAGAATTGATCCTACTGTTTTGTGACCCTAACATTTTCAAGACTGGAAAATAATATTAGAATTAGATAGATCTTTCGAAATAGATAGAAATCGATATATAATTTGTGAAATTCCGAGTTAAAATGACCAAGTTATGGCCGTTTTAAGTCGGGACTTCCACAAATGACGAGAATTACGAATTTATTAAGTTTTGATATATAGTTTGGATTAGTTAAGTGATGAAATACTTATTAGGGTATTTCTTCCTTTTTAGGTGACACCGAATTCGACGATTCTCTACCACTGGACTATAATTACTAAAAGACCGGTGATCCATGGCTGAGTGAGTACCACTTCCAATTTCAATTATTGTATGTGGTTGTAATGATAGTTGCACTAGATACTTGGCAAAGATAAAATGGATATGCATGATGGGGATGAATGGGAATTATATATAGTTTTTGTTGATATGAGAAATTGAATATAAGAATATCGAAGCCAAATGATTAACCATTGCTTGTATAGATGAATTAGGATTGACAGTCTGTGATTATTGATTGATCACTTAAAGAATTGGTATAATTGAATATTCGGATTTGAAAGTAAATACGGACTCATTCATATCATAATAGGGATGGAGCATTAGCATTGGTTGGTTTTCCGTGATCTTAAACGGTGTAAAAGTTGGTTAATCATGATCCATAAACGAATTAATGAGTTGTTAATCATGGTCCATAAACGAATTTATAAGTTGGTTGATCGTGATCCTAAACGGCATATTGAGTAGCATCGCAAGATTCGTTAATCTGCTAACCCAGGATGGAGGGCACAAGTCTATCCACATATGATTTCCGGCTGGTCATATGTTTGATGATTTCATGTGTTTGATGCATATCACTTCTTTGATTAATTACTTGTTTGATTGATGTGTTATAATTGTGATCTTGGGAGTTCTCACTCACTAAGCTAGTGTAGCTTACGTCCCTACAGTTTTTATTTATTGCAGCAGGAATTCATATGGCTGAGACCGAGACAAGCTACAACTCAGGTACAAGAGCTAGGCGTTTCCTCTAGAAGTTGTATTCAAATTTGCTTAGACTTCCATAGTAAACCAAAAGACTCTGGATGACTGTAATAGAGCTCTGATTAATATTCTTTTGCAGGGGAATGCCCCTTAGACTTTGTAACTAATTACATATGTGCTTTGATTTATATTCTATTGCTAGTGAATGCCAAATTAAACTCCTTAACTCTATCGGTTCAAGTATCTTATTGTCGTAAAGGGATGCCTTACATCTATACAAACTCCCGAAGGACTTGGGTGGTGATTCGTGAGTCTTATATGGCATGTGGTGGACTGTTACATTTAGGGTACCCCTTGGGGCGTGATAGTTTAAGTTGGTATAAGAGCACTAGGTTATAAGTAGGACAATAGAACTAAAAGAAATTGAACCTAGAAGTTAAATAAATAGGTTAAAATGGATTTAAAAAAAATCTTTTTAGGCTAATTAGGAGTCTTTTCTTGTTATAGGTCTCCCTAGGAGAGACTCGTGAACGTGCGAGAAATTTTTATAAAGAGGAATGATGAAACACTTGTGGAATATCGATTGAGGTTGAGAGAATTATGTGAAGATTTTACGTTGGCAAGAAGTCCCCAGACTTTAGGGGAGATGTTTAAACTGTGGAAAGAGGGATTGAGGTATACTAGATGGGCCGCAGTGGTTGATCAAATAAGATATGACCCTATGAGGAGGAGAAGATGGACTAAGTTAGAAACCATATACGCTCTAGAGATAATTATGGTGGAGTACGGTTGTGAGCCCATGACTAGGGAAGCCACCTTTATTTTGAAAAATGAAGGGAGCTCAACGCCTCCAAACTTTCGAGTGTGGATCACCATAGGACCTTTGTATGTATATGCTCATGACAATCTGTCTGATCATCATGATTGGAACATAGCAGATGCCTGGAATCATATAGTATGGCATGTTGTGTACCTAGATATTCTCCCACCTCCACCAGCTAGAGATATAAGCATGCAGTTGAACAATACACCTGTACTGGGAGGAAGCAATGAGATTGAGGAAGTAGAAGAGGAAGAGGAAGAAGAGGAGGAAGAAGAGGATCCTGAGGAGGACCCCAATTGGGCAAAGAATGTGGTACCAAGGACCCATACCCCTCCCATAGAAATGGAAGAAGATATGAACCCTGAACCTAATCAAGTCATTTGGGATTTCAACCAAGCCTTAGAGATTCCTGATAGTGGAAGAGGAGAGCCTGAAATAGATCCCCTAGTATGGAGAGATGTCTATATTGAAGGTGAGCATCCTCTAGTGATCAATGAGGCGATTCCTAAACCCATGGTCCCTGAGCCCATGGAAGTAGAGACTGAGGATGAGATGATTAGGAGGGAAGCCCAGGAGACAATAGACCGGTTATGGGAAGAGGCAGGAAGAGAACTTGGGATAGAAGAAAATCAAGGGAATGAGCAGGGAGTGAGAGTTAGTGAAGAGGAAGTGAACCTGGAGGAAGATCAAAGAGTAGAAAGAGATGAGGAAAGTGAAGAGCATGACCATGAAGCTTTAGTCCGACCTACTAGGAGGAGGAGATTGACTGTGAGATAGTATCTTAGCCAGTTTGTCCGTCAGGGTGACTGTAGTTCTTCTAGTAGGGGACGGCTCCTTGCCCAACCCCGACGATCCAAGTGAAGATTGAGAAGTGGAAAGCTAGTTTAACCCATAGAGTCCAAATGGAATTTTTTTTCTTGTTTTGTTTGTAGTAGGCAATGCGGGATGCCAATTTGCCTTAGGTTTCTTGTAGCTTTGTTTTGTTATCGCCTAGAAAGATGATGTCTAGGACTAAGACTAGACTAGTGCTTGCCAAATTTTATGAACTGAAAATTTCCAATGTAATTCCTTGTATGGCTCGCTAAAGTAATGAAGAATTATGTTATATTTCGAAGGAAGGAGAAATTATTACTTTTTATGAATAAGCAGGTTATGCATTAGCTATAAATGACATTAACCACATATCGTCGCATGAGCACTCATTCATTCATACCATTATTCTAAACTTGTGAATTTGTTTCTATATATGAGTTCTTTGTTTTATGGTTTCTTTATGATTATATGAAGTTTCATAAGATTGATTTACATTTCAAAAATTACAATTTGTCGAATTTCCTAAAGTCATGAACCTAGTTTGATGAATTAACTTTTACAAAATTAAAAATGTCAAAAAGACACTAAAACTTACTAATAAATGTGTAAACAGACAAAACCGACGAAGTCGGAATCAGGAGTAGGAACCTCTCTTGAACGAAGTCGACCAACCCGCTATATCCCAACCAAACCAATAGGGAGTAGCACTCCAGAATCCCCAAAATGATATGATGAATGCGTTTGGGCAGTTGGCCAATCTCTTTAAACACATTCATCCAGAACCAAAAATCAAAATCAGAACCTGCAACAAGGACAAAGTGTCAGGGATTTTGCTCCGCTACCACCAAACCCATAGATCACCGGGAAGTGATTACAGAGTCCTCGCTCCACAGGAGGAGCATTCTTACAACACACCGTTACCACCACCTCCACCATATCAAAGGTCTCATCGAAGCTCCTTACCGGACTTTATAAAGAGTAACCGATATTTTGACGGGGCATTCGGTAAGCCCGATGAAGCCGAGGACTAGCTGGCTGAAATAGGGTGCTCCTTTGCTGCTTATGAGATTCCACCATATTTGCAATTGGAATATGTGACGTATATGTTAAGGTATAATGCAAGATTCTGATGGGACTCCAAAAGAAGAAGCTTAGCTCCACTCGTTACATGGGAGTCCTTCCGCTAGGAATTCTTAGAGAATTATTTTCCCTCAAGTTTAAGAGTGAAATACAGTGCAGACTTCTTGCACGTCAAGTAGAGAGGTAGAACTGTGGAACAATATGAGACTGAGTTCACTCATCTACTACAGTATACATCCGAATCCTTCAAGGATAGCGAGGAGTTGAAGAAACAAGTATTTTTGGGAGGTTTGGATGAGGATTTAAGGATCAAACTGGAAGAATTTGGAATGAAAACCTACCCAGAGTTGGTAGAAAAGGCTCGAGTGATTGAAGGAGCCAAGAAGAGAAAATACCAGGAACCTGATAAAAGAGTGTTCGGGAGGAGACCGTTTAATGCCTCTAGTTCAGGGTTTAAGGGAAAAAGGTACAAGCCATATCATGGATTTAAGGACAATGCTAGTGGGAGGCCGAATTAGTCAAAGGCTAGTATCACTTGCTGGAAGTGAAAGGGGGCCCATTTCCCCATGCAGTGCCCATAACTGAGGGATAAGTGTTACTATTGTGGCGAGTCTGGCCACATGGTCTACACATGTCCAAAGAAGATGGCAGTAACTTGCTTTCTTTGTAAAGAAAAAGGGCACTTGGCCTCTGAATGCTCGCAAAGGAAAAGTGTGGCCGCTCGACCTTTTGGGACTTCGAGCAATGCTAACACCATGAGGCTAGGGAGTAAAAGTGGAAGCCGTGCGGCATCAACTATACATGAGATGAGACTCTACAATTTTGAAGGCCAATGAATGGTTGAGGAGGATGACGATGAGGATATGGAGTTGGCCGCCCTGGACTAAGGAGACGGCATGGACAACGGCCTAGTGATAGGTTAGTAACAAAACCCTCTTAAGTTAAAAGTTTTTTATTTAATAGTTTTCTGTAAGGAATTAAAACTTGTAAAAAGGGAAAGCTGGAATCTAAAACCTCCAAATAGGTAGTAGTGAGAGTGTTTTAGGATCGAGTAGTGATGGATGTTTGTTGACCACATGGCACGTACGGGTGAATGAAATTGAGGCTTATCTTTTGTTTGACATGGAAGCGACCCATTCGTTCGTCACCCTAGTTTGGCTGGCGACTTAGATTGCCTATAGCCACAACTACCGCTAGCCTGAGAATTAAAACACCCATCAGAAGTGTCGTGTCAACTCGAGAAGTAATAAGGGATTGTCCATTGGAGATCCAAAGGCATCACTATAGGAGTGATTTGATAATATTGGAGATGAATAAGTACGAAGTTATACTTGGCATGAACTGGTTAAGCAAGGTTAGAGCTGTAGTGGATTGCCAAAAGAGGATGGTGAACTTCATTAATCAATTAGGAAAAGGAGTGGAGTTCGTGGGAGAAACCATAGTTCCAAGAAAGCTTGGGCTAAATTCTTTTGAGTTGATGATGGAAGATGAAGAGATAGTACTATCGAAGTTATTTGGATGAGAAGGAAACTCGGAGGAAAAGGACATACCATGTTGGGTTTCCATAGGATTTTAAATTATAAAGATCAAATCTTTTGCAGCGGAATACAAAAAGAAAACTCTAACCTAGTATCCATGTGTATTGATTAGATTAAAACAAAACAAATAGTTTGATTTCATACCTCTAAAAGCTTGAAACTTAAAATCAATTTGCAGATTGGATCTATTGGTACTGCAAAATCACAATACCCTCTACGGTATCCACACGAACGAGCACTCTTCAAAAGGATCCTTCACGTGCTAGTGTGATCTAGAACATTTCTAGATGATATTGGGATTTTCACATGCGACTCTTCATGCTTCACTCTTTAGGGTTTGCAGATTTTTTCTGCCGGTCTAATGTCGACAGATAAGTTGTTAACCCTAAAGAGATCTCTTTATGTGCCTTTTATACTAATGTCATTCTCACGTGAGTAATGACATTAGTGCACCTTAATCTAATTAGGGATAATATTTCTTAAAATATAATTCTTTCACATAATAATGTAATAATTTATTATCACTCTTGATAATAATAAATTATTATTCCTACAAGACATTAAATTTAGTCCATGATCCTTTAATTTATTATTATTCTTAATAATAACAAATTATTATTCTCACAAGACATTAAATTTAGTTCATGATCCTTTTGACTCGTTATTTTGTGTGTGACCCTGTAGGTTACTTAATATTGGCAATTAACCTAAAACAATTCTAGTCAACAAAACATAAGTGGTCTCTAGCAAAACATTATGTTTACCCAAATTAAGTGAAGATCGGTGATCCGATTTTTACCTAATCCATAACTTATGTCATTATCCTTTTGTCACATGATATCTAGATTGAACATAAGACATGGATAGTGTCATCCTCATATCGTTCAATCTTATCATTTCTCGATTTCTAAGTAAACTGATAAAAAAAAATGAAATTGATCACACTATCAATTTATTTGAGCACGTCATGCATTTCTCAGTCTCACTCATCGAGGGGCCCAGAGATATCTCTCTCACAACGAGAGGAACAAATCCCATCTTAATCACTCAAGTTCCTCTACATGATTTACATTATGCCTAATCTCAACCTTTATAATTATCTGGTTAAAGACAACGTTTGATTGAGTTGAAACATAATATTCCTCATGTTAGAATCCATGGTGATTTCAGGTCTGAGGATACGATGACAATTTATTTTGAGAATCACTTATGACACTAATCCATGTAATGATCTCAAAGCGGGTCAGTCCAGTACATAGTTCTACAACATGTACCTATGAGTTTGATTTGTATCTTCATACAAATAAACATCCCATGATTATCAGTCAAACCTCATACTAAATTTAATTCATTATTGTTCCCACAATAATGAGCATCTAGGGACATTTAGAATAATTAAATTATTCACGGATCCTATTATAAAGTAAACATGCAAACAATATAATAGAAATGTTTATGAATGACAATATCCAGTAATTGGCCTAGGGCACAATCACCAACATACCAGTGGTAAATGAGAATTTGGATGTGTTTGTAGAAATCTTACCTGGGTTACCACCGAAAAGAGAAATTGACTTTGAAATTGTATTAGCTCCAGATACCGAACCAATATCTAAGGCACCATACCGGATGGCACCGGCTGAGTTAAAGGAGTTAATGACCCAACTACAGGAACTCTTAGATCAGAAATTCATAAGACCAAGTGTGTCACCATGGGGTGCACCTGTTCTATTTGTAAAGAAAAAGGACGGATCTATGAGATTATGTATCAATTATCGTGAGCTAAATAAGGTTATAGTCAAGAATCGATACCCCTTACCGAGGATTGATGATTTGTTTGATCAACTCCAAGGAGCATGTGTGTTCTCACGCATTGATTTGCGCTCAGGATATCATCAGCTAAGAATAAAGCCTAAGGATGTACCAAAAACGGCTTTTCGCACCCGTTATGGACATTACGAATTTCTGGTGATGTCATTTGGACTGACCAATGCACTAGATACATTTATGGATCTTATGAACAGGGTCTACACGCCACTTTTGGATAAGTGTGAAATCATCTTCATAGATGATATTGTAAGCCTCGGAAAAATTTCAATAAATAATTCCAAAATGAACTTCGAAAATAAACCCTAAAAATCACTTTAAATTAAAATCGAACTTCAACTAGTCCTAAATCACGAATGAATCCAAAAAATTTTCGAATCTTGAGAAAAATAAGAATCCTTAAAAAAAAAAACAAAATAAAAACTCAACATACTTCAATTCCAAAACCACTACATACAACAAATTCTATATTTAACTCCGACTTATAAAATCGGGTAATATAAAGCTCAAAAACAAATTATGAAAAAGTAAATAACGATTAACTTTCGAAAATGAAACCCAATTCAAGAATTCTGAAAACGTTAACAGATATTAAATACTTACAAAAGTAAAATTTAAGATAAATTTCTCAAATCAAATATGTTGTATGACCATAAAATATCAGTTTCCAAATTGGCAAGGATCTAACCCGGAAAAATCACCCGAAAACCCTAACCGGAATACAATAGCTTAAGTCCGGTAATCTGGCGCCCTTAACCCTAGAGGCCGAGGTGTAGTTTAAATATGTAGGATCGCTCTTAATAATATAAGTTTGCTTAAAAATATTAGATTAATAAATTTTTGACCTATTTCGAACTCGTTCGGACACAGACTTCGAAAAAGCGTGTCCCGGGGCTTGAGATATCAAAATATACCGCTAGTACCGTTAGACTCGTAATTTCATAAGATTTCCAAATATATCAGTTATATAATTTTTCGAGTTATAAAAGTTACAGTTATAACCTTTTATCGTATTTCCATTACTATTGGTAATTAATTAGTCTTTTCCACTGTTCACTTTTATTTCATTACACAATTTTATTATTCTTATAAAACCTTATATTTTTAGATAAATATTTTATGTAATATAGAAAATTTTGTTTTTTTCTAAAATTTAGTTTGTTTCGGGTCTTTACGGGATCAGATTCTATTTAAGACCCGATACTAAACATAAAATAAATTAATTTAATAATTAGAAAATATTTTAAAAATATTTTTATTTTCATAAAATAATTTTTTAGAATTTTTCGGGTTATAAAAATATCATTTATAACTCATATTCGCGTATTTTGATCATACCGGTAACATATTTGTTAAAATACTAAAATAATTCAAATAATTATTTAATTTTAATTATGAAAAATCTGCTACAAGTATTTGGAATAAATTTTCTAATTTTATTTTATTTTATTAAGAAAATACTTTTACAACCCATACTTTCAAGTACACCTTACACATATCACTTCTTTTTCATTTCAATCTTTCTACACTCATCCCACACTTCATGGCAGATTTTTCCCCTTCTTTATAGCTGCCATTGTCCTTTATTTACTCCATTTTGACTAAATTAATTATATTCCACTCCTTCTTAAAGAAGCTACACACACCATTTATTACACAATTTAATTTCAAGTCAAATTTTCAACAAATTTCTCTCTCTCTTCTCTCTTCACGTGGACAGCCCCTTTCTCCTTGTTTATTTTTTGTACTCCTTCTGTTGGTCCCAAAAAAATAACCAAAAGGGGGGGGGGGGGGGGGGGGGGGGGGGGGGGGGGGCGTTGAATTGGTTATAAAACTTATTTTTCAAAATTTAAACAAATTCCACACTACTTGGTTATAATGGATTTAAAAATTACTTGAAACAATAATTTAAACAAATTAAAGCTTTATGAAAAATTCGGATCAAAATTAAGACAACTCTTTCAAACTTGTAAACCTTCTGCCTAACTCTCTGAGTAAGAAAAATGTTAACAATTTACTCTCTGATTAACCTTCTGAGTAAATAACTATATATATAGTGAACTTTCTGATTAATCTTCTGAGCAAACAAAACATAAACAATCAATACTCAAAATAAAAAGAGATAAGGAGAAGAGATTGCAAATCGATGTATAGAGGTTCCGCCTTGTGCGTCAATTCTCTCTTCCAGCTCCAAGCCAGGGTCCCGGTATTCCTTACCGGTTGTGTTCCACTATCCAATCAAATCAACAAAGTTATAAGAAGTTCTTGCCAATTCTCTTTTGGCTACAATTCACTTAGCTTGATTCTCACAAACAATCAATCAACTAAGTCTACTTGTAACTCTCAACTCACTAAGAGTAAAAACAAATCAAGAGGAATATAAAATTTGAGTTTCCTCAATTTTTCGCTCAATGAACAGTAAAAAAATTGACAGATTTCGAATGCTTGGACTTTCTGATTTTCTCATGTTGTCTCTGAGTTGATCTCAAAAATTGTTCTTCTTCTATCTGTTTTGCCCTCCTGTTTTTGTTTTAAATATTACAACGGTTGGAAGCTCGATTGGATCAACTCTTCCAGATTTTTTGCGCGTTGAATCAGCTCAGTCATTTCTGAAAAATCTGCTTCCAGTTATCTTTGATTGACTAAATTTGAATTTAAATATTTGAATTTATCTTCATAATCCAGCTTCTGATGATAATATAAACATCTTGCAACTGATATGTTTATCCAAAAACTAAAAAATCGGACTTAATCTTGATCATGTTGATTCACTGCACGTTATCCACTGTTCATGCTTATCTTCAATCTTCACGTGTAATGATTTTGACACAATCCACAAATTTCTGTCCTTGTAAATTCTCAAACTAACTTTCTCCTTAAAAAATTATTACTTTGAAAAAAATAAAATTAGTTAGAACTTTTCGAATTGAACTTGTATTTTCTTTAAAAGTATTTTCGTGTTCCTTAAATCAATTTAAGAATTCTAAAACAAACCCTGTGGATTTAATCCAACTTTGTGGAACACATTGAGTATAACACCCAATTTATACTCAACATTTGGAGCTAGGTCTTCAAAAACTAAATCACGTTGGAAAAATACTTGATTTTTGTGCAGTTCATGTACCTTCTAAGTTTCCCTCTGAGTATTAAACTCATCACTGCAGGTCTTATATATATACTTTCTGAATAACCTTCTGAAAAGTTATTCTCTCTATGTCCAAGTCTCTGAGTTACCTTCTTTGTATAATATATAAAAAATATTTATCCTTCTGATAAACTTTCTATATTATTAACATTCATTACTGCATTCATAAAAAATTATATGATAAACATTTAACTCTTTTTGTTATCATCAAAATCATCTCTTGAGAGAAATCAACACCTTCAATTCATTAAAACACATTTAATACACTCTTTCTCTCTCTCCTTCATTTACTCATTTTCCTTTTCATTGTTTAGCTTTTTCTCTCTCCTTTTTCCTCTCTTTTCTTCTTCTTCTTGCTTTTGTTCTTCAAGAACCAAGCTGCCCCCATTCCATTCTTGAGTCTCCACACATTTCTTGAAGATTTTTAAGTAAATCTTCTTCTCAAATCCTCCATAGGTGATATAGGTAAAGTGTAATGAAGGTTTCATGCATCAAATGACCTTCCATAAGCTTAAAAGCTTAGGATGATGATGCCAAAAATAAAACACTCCTCTTCCGCATTATTATTATCTTGTATCATGATTATTTTCTTGTTTAAAGTTATTATATTTTGTAGATCTAATTTTTTATAGCTTTGATTTTCGTTTATGCCATAGATCTTGTTATTTGAGTTATTATTTTTTGTTATCTCTTATGATTTATGCATATATTTCTCATTCACATGTGTTCATGCATTCAAAACTAGTGTGGTAAACTAGATCTAGAGTTTTGAGTTCATAAAATGTATTAAACTTTGTTTTATGTTCATGGATGACTTGTAGTAGCATGACGATAGTAGGAATGATTTAGAAAACTCAAGATTTATTTTATTTTCAACAAAAATCATTTTTTGAAAATTCGGATGAAAATGGAACCGTATTTAGAAAAGTTGTTTTTAAACTTCAAAATGTGTATTTTTCATTTAAAATGAAGGGCTTAGGATATAGACAACATAAATGAAAGATTTTGATGAGTAAAGTTTAGATCTATGAGTTTAAAGTTTACTATCATGGGTTTCTTTTAGATTTATGTTCATATTATGTGTAGATCTTAGATTTGAACTTAAACAAAAATTGTGAAATTCGTAATTTGGCAAGACCCCTATTTAAAAACCACTTTCCAAGTGTCAAAATGTAATTTTTACTTAAGAAAATGAAGGCTTAATATATGTATATCATCAAGATTTCTTTTTACAAGAATCAAAGGTGATTTTCAAAAGTTATTTTCAAAATAAAAATCTCATTTTCAGATTTTGGCCAAGGCATATTTTAAAAACATGTTTTTCAACTCAAAAATGAAGTTTTTATTTAAGAAATGAAAGGCTCTTAAGATAGGATATGTAAGGAATGGATTTTCTTGAGTTTAGATAGATTTTATCAAAAGATATGACAAAAAAAAAAAAATAAATTTGTAAATTCGGATCTCAACCAAGACCAATTTTGAAAACCCATTCATCAACTCCAAAACTCATGTTTTATGTGAAAAATGAAGTACATAGGTAATAGGTACCATTAACTAATGATTTTTGCAAGTTGAAATGAGTTTTTATGAGATTAATGTGTAAGACAAGAAATAGAATTAAGATGAGAAAATTTTGAGTTAGTAGCCAATTTGTAAAATTCGTAATTTTGAATGAAGGCCATAAGAACACCTATTATCCAAGCTCAAAATGAAGGTCTTATGTAATGAATGGAGTCCTTAAGTAAAAGGTACCATAAATTCTTAAATTTTAATGCATTAAACAAGTTTTTCCCAAAGGAATCATTCAAAAAGTGGATTTTCTAAAATTCGGATTTTTGAGTAAATCATATTGGAAAACATATTTGCAAAGTGTAAAATGCAAATTTTTATGTATAAATGAAGGTCATAAGTAATATATATAATGAAGACTCAATTTTAATAAAAATAATTATATTTTCTTAAGTAATAAATCCAAGACAAATGGAAATGATCAAAGTTAGAAAACTAGACTTTTCATAAGTAGTTGTTATTATGGTCTTGCAAAATAAAAGTTATAAATTTTCCTTTTTGCAAAAATCATTAAGATCATGCATACATTAAGCTCATATCATGTCATTCATGTTAGGAAATCATTCATATTGCATGTATAGCTAATCTATATAATAGGAACATTACAAACAATTACAAAACTATTTTTCGAAATTGGAACTTGCTACTGTCCTAATCTGATCCGAACTTTTTGAAGCTTCAAAGTTTTCAAAACTTAAATATAATATTAGAATTAGATAGATCTTTCGAAGTAGATAGAAATTGATATATAATTTGTGAGATTCCGAGTTAAAATGACCAAGTTATGGCCGTTTTAAGTTGGAATTCTCGCTTAAGACGAGAATTACGAATTTGATAATTCATATAAAATCGTTTGGATTAGTTTGAGTTGAAATACTTATTAGAGTATTTCTTCCTTTTTAGGTGATCCCGAAATCAACGATTCCCTGCCACCAAATTATTATTACTAGAAGACCGGTGATCCAATAGCCAAGTGAGTTTTCTCCTTATTTTGTTACCTTGTTTATGCTTGTAGCTAGTTGCATTAGAATTATAGGAGCAAGATAAAAATCGATATGAATGGGGATGAGATATATGATGAGACTGTGATGAATGTATGCCAAAGAATACTAAAACATATCGAAACCACGATTTGATTGGATAACTGCACTGTTCATATTATTTATGTTATATGATGATATTGGTTAGTCACTCTAAAGAATGTATGAATATTTTGACCTAAGGAAAAATTAAATTGGTCATGCATCGCATAGGACATATTGTATTTGGTAGTATGCTACTCCTACGCAGGTCGATCGGTATGGTCTGTTGATGACTCGCTTGGATAACAAGACCAGTGCCAGAGCTCATTCAGGGGTACTAAGGCGCATATGGATGCATGAACTTTTGCTTATCCTCTAGCAAAATGAAGAACAAAATGAAATCTCTTATAGATAGTACAATTTTCCCAATTTAATCACAATTTCTTTAACTTGTTTTTCTTGTATCTATTTCTCTAACCATACCAATTTCTTGTAATTAGAGTACTATAATCAAAATTTAGGAATTAATCCAAACAAAACAAGTTTTAATCTCAACTTTTAACGAAAGAACCTTCTATTCAAAAGCAAATACTCAATCCACTAAGGAAAAATACTCATTTAAACTTGATTGGATTTCTAGTTTTTGTATATATATTCTAAGTAACACAAAATGAAAGCATGTGGTATCTACTTTTTCCTTAGAATTTCTCCTTCTTTATTATAAGTCTCCTTCCTTTGCATATTTGCATTTTTCTTTTTCTTTTTCAAGCATTTATTTTCTTTTTGGGAGGTTTTTGCCTCCATCTTTTTGCTTTTCAAAGCTCATGAATTGAACTTATGCCATTCTTCCCTTCTCGTTACAGTGAGTTCATTGAGTCGGCACATCCCAGGCTTATCACCTAAGTGACCAGGTTTAAATACCCCTAAGAACTTTTCCTCACTTTAACATTCAAGTTCAGATACTCATAGCTCAAAATTTCAAGTCAGAGGAGTAGTGGCTATGCTTGTTTCTTTTCTTTTTGAATGCAATAACAATATCAAAGATTTACTTTTTATGAAGGATCACTAAGTTTAAAAGTTTCTTCTACCTCTTTCACTAAGTGTTAAAATTTAAAGAATATATACAAACTAAAATTTCCTAGAAGTAGACCTGTTTATTTTTCACAAAAGGACTTGACCAGCTCTTAAATTTCCAATTCCAAAGTTAAAAATAAAGTAAACTTGTTTCTTAAGGATTTTACAACTTAATTTTAACTTAGTAAACCAATCACAACAGCAGGTGAGTAAGATACTTTCACAAGTTAATTTCATTTATTTTCAGTCTTTACTTTGTACTATTGTCATGCCCCAATGGGTACCCTAAACGTGACAGTCTGCTACACTCAATATTAAAGCTTAAGTATGACAACCTTAGCCATTCCCAAAAGCTTTTATGTTAAGTGTAAGGCGTACTTTCACAACTTTAGAGGACCATATATGGAATTATGAAGCTTAAGGAGATATAGAAACATATTAAGAAAAGATGATTCACAATAATTATTCATTCATGGCAAAGACTTTACAAACATAGGGACAACTCCCTAAATTACTAATCTATTATATACATATTAACATGCTAATACTAAGCTACACTTTATCTAGATTTCTAATGTTCAAAAGGGATTACCTGCCCGCATGGTCCACGTGGCCTTAACCATAAGTAAGGAAACTGCAAAAGATATCTATCGGGGTATAAGCTAATAGGCTTAGTGAGAACTATTTCCATAAATAACTTCTTGTAACAAGATTCAAACAAGTTGATTTAGTCAAACAAATGTAATGCACAAGCACGTGGGCAAACAAGCATATAGTTTTCCGGGGACTATATGTTAAATGGATTTACGCCCTCCATTCGGGGTTTGGTGATACATAACCTCAATTCAAGTAGTTTTAAATAAAAAGTTTTCTTGCTCACGAGCACACATCGTCGAGCATTCCGTCTACTTGATTGACCTTGCTTTCGGATCTACCGCCAAGCATATTCCATTAAGCCAAGCAATCGTTTCGGATCTCCCGCCAAGTGTTGCTTTCGACATGAGCTTACTATCCTTCTCACCCAAGGATAATAACCCAACCATGCAATGTGACTCACTTCGTGGTATGCATGAGTTCATTAATTATAAAGTCATAACATAATTATTTTCAACTTTATGGTGATCAAGGAATTTCACACAAATCAATATTTAACTAAAACAATCACTTAGAACAATTCTGGCTTCGATATTCTTAGAATTCTTTCAAGGAATTATTTTACATGCATATCGGTTTATCTTTTCCTAACTCTAGTGCAACTAATTTACAAGCACAACAAGTGTAGCATTTAATGGAAATAAACTCACGATGCCATTGTCGTCTATTCCTCTAGGCGGATGAGTCGTTCACACACTCCACTTAATCGTAATAGTTCTCTGGGTAAAGGAATCCTTCCTCGGGGTCACCTAACTAAAGAAAATACCCACAATGAGTTTTTCTTGATGATTTTCTTGAATTTTGACAAAACAATGTCAAAGAACGTAAAAGTTCGTATGAAAAGAACGTTCCAACTTAAAATGGCCATAACTGGGTCATTTTAACTTGGAATCGCGCATATAGTATACCGATTTCTACCTACTCGAAAAGATCTACCCATTTCCGAAATTATATCCAACAAACAAGGCCATATAGGCTCTGAAAAAGTAGTGACAAAATTCACCACGGATTTCCAAGTAAAAACAACTTTGGTTCAAGAAATCAAAATTTGTTTGATAAATACTTAGTTATCTATATAGTTGAAAAATTCTTTTTATAACTATATAACTCATTTAAGCTCAAGTGTCTTGTTGTCCAATTATTTTTCTTAGGTAAAACAATGTCGTTTTGAAGCTTTTCGGAAATTGTTTTTGAAATTTTCTTTGAAATGAATACCTTATTTTTTTTTGTTTTCTAAAAATGTTTTATGTTGGTTTATTTATCTTTTTCTAAGTGACCTTTGAAATAAAATTTTCTACTTTCTAAGTTACATTAATACTATATTTGAAGTTTTCTAGGAAATATGCTATTCTTCATTTTTCTTGTGTAAATTCCTTTGTTTACTTGTTTTGCAAAAATCCTTACTTGATATTTCTCATTCTTTTTCTCATGTCTCATATTTTTCAAAAATAATCATCCATGCATGAAAATTTGTTTTCTTCATAAAAACAATGTGGAACAATTAAGGACTTTTTGTAGAAAAACTAATTTCTATAATCTTATTAACTTCTTCTTGTAACTTGAAAGAAATAACTTTATTATTTTCAAACCATAAATTTTCTTTGCCTATTTGTTTGCAAAGGTCTTTACTTAAAAATTTCCTTAGTCATCCATCTTATTTTCTTTCTTATGAAAAGAACCATTTTTGTCAACAAAATTTTCTTTTGAAAAACAAGGTGGGATAATAAGATCTAAGTGGCTTTTAAAGTAAAAGTAGTTTATAAAATTATAGTGAGTTCTTTTTGTAACACGAAAAGGAATGAGTTTATTTTGTGTTGCTTTATAGATTTTATACTTTACATAAACTTATTTCTAAGTGCAAAATTCTTCTTTTTGTTTAAATAAAATTATGGACAACAATCTAAATGAACATGATTATGAGAATAATAATAACCAAAATAATAAAGCATAATAATAAAGTCAAGTATTGGAGTCTTAGCTTTTTCAAGCTCCCGGGACTAAGAAGTAGACTAGTCCCATAATAAAATGAAATGAAGAAAGAAAAGCTTGTTTTGACTTGATGAGGACAAGTCTAAGACTAGAGACTAGTCTTAAAAACAACTTAGAATAAAATGCGTTGAAGTAAATAAATTGCATGAAAGGTAAATAAATTGCAAGATCATGAGCTTATATGCTCTAAATAGTATATATAGCTATATAGATATAGTAGATAGTTATGAACATAAAAGAAACTTAATTGATCATAAAAGAAACATGAACATAAAGGAATTATGATTATGAACAAAAACAAAGTATGAACCTATTGTTGCTTTCTTAACCTTCATGGTTTTAGAAAACACACATTAAGTTCATACTAAGTAGATGAACATGGAAACTTCTTGAAGAAACTCTTACCTAAAAGAAGCTAGACTAAGAAGAACTCTTGGAAGGAACTCTTGAGAGAATTTGAGAGGGATTTTACTATAATAACTTTAGAGAAGAAGTGAAAGAGGAGGGGGGTATTTATAGGAAATGTGGAGTGATTTTTGTGTGATTTAAATAAATAAAATTGAAACAAAAATGAGGGGATAGGGGACAAAAGGGGCGCCGACCATGTATAATTAAGGGGGAATTGATTTATTTTTGTGACTTTTTAATAAATGAAAGATGTAATGTGTAAAGTAGATGTGATATAAAGTTATGGGAAAGGAAAAAGTTAAGATTATAAGTTATGTGGAGTGTAGAATAGGTGTAAGAAAGTAGAGATAAAAGAATAGTGTAGAATAGTAATGAATAGTGTAATGTAAAGTAGACATGACAATTAAAATACCGGTAGTAAGAAAATAGCGTATAATAGCTATATCTGTTATTTTTACTTACCGAAAAATTACGAAACTGATATTTTTGGAAAACTTATATTTTTACGAGTCCAACGGTGTATTCGGAATATTTTTACTATTCCGGGCTTCCGGACACGTTTTTCGAGAACTGTGTCCGATCGGGTTCGAAGGACACCCGAATTTCACGAAACTGAAATTTTTATAAAACCTATGGTTATTACGAACTATTTTAGCTAATCATCCCAACTTCGTTTTCTAGGGCCAAAGAAAACGGCAATGCCGGATTTAATTGGATACGGTAAACTAGAGTTTTGTTGACTTTTAGGGTTCCGTTTGACTTCCGGTTTAGGGTTTTATGCTAAACCGATTCCGAAAATTTGGGGGTTTACAACTATTTCCAATTTCAAGAGATTTTTGAAAAAATTTTAGCAGAATTTCCTCATAATTTGCTTTCAAACCAAAAATATAAGGTGGAAATTTTCAAATATAAATAACAACAGACAACAGATCATATTCATCACTTCAATTCAACACTTCATGCAATTTTATCCCTTCCCCCACCCTTCAATTAAACAGTGTCCTCACTGTTTTGCAACAAATTAAATCATAGGAAAGGAATAAGAAATGAATTGGATACTTCCCTGAAGTCAGTTGTTTCATAGTCATCAAAATTTGCATTGCAAGAGAATTTGCTTTGCTGCTTGCCTGTAATCACTACAAAAGAAAAACAAAAAATAAAAGCAAAAAATAAAAAAATAATAAAGGAGTTCACCCACAGGAACTTGGGTACTCAATAAATATACAGGCCAAGATAAAAATATAAACAATAAAGATCAAATGAAAGCTTGCGGGGTCTCTAACTCTCTGGCCCTGGGCTTTGTCTACTGCTACACTCAGGCGTATGTCTTTGAGCATCTCCTGGGCTGGCTGTCCATGTGTGCTCTGAACTGAGTCTGTCTGAATGATGTGAGCTGTGCCTAGACTCAGATGAAGTCTCGTATCTCATGCCAGCCCCTGTCCCCTGTCTCTGGGCTGATGCAGTAGATGGCCGTCTTCAACGCCTCAAGATAGTCTTTCGAAACTTCTTATTTTTCTTCCTTTCCTTCTCTTGATTATCCCTGAGCTCCTAGCTTTGGCACTTCAACTCCTCAACATCCAGCCTGAGCTGGTCCATACCATATGCTGCCGAAGTGCCTACAGAAGGAGGAGGAGCAGATGTGGATGGAATCTCAAATGAAGCATCTCCAGGAAAGATATCCTGGAGCTCGACCTCCTCCAAAACCAGTGGTTGTGCTCCTCTGGGGTTTTTCAGCAATCCCCAGCCTCATAATAGTGCAGATGTGATCTTCTTACACTCAAATACCTCATCATCCTATGGAGGCTCAAAAATTTCCATCCCCTTCAGTAATCTAGTGATATAGCCTCCACAACACAGGACTTGAGTCCTGGTATCATCTGCCTGCCGGTTAATAAAGTTTGCTATCTCCACCCCTAAATCAATCCAGTAGCCTCTAATAAGGCTAAACAAGTAGAACATGTCAAACGTAGTCACTTTGCTGTGACTAGTCTTCTTGCAACTTAGAGTGTGTGCAAGAATGTGGTGGAGCAGCTTGTGCTCAACAGCACGAAAAGATGTAGCCAAAGACTTGGAGGGGACAAAGTGCTCATTCGCTCTCTCAGGAGCAACTAACTGAAACCAATATGCCTCCTGGGTCATGTTGTCTGGCCAATTGTTTAGCAGATTCCTATTTTCTCCCTCATTATCATACAGTCCCAATATGTGGCCCATCTGCTTTAATTTGACCTCCCTGATCTGCCCGAATGCCTGGAACTGGAAAGTGGACTCCTCTTTATCTGGGATGTTCTTCAGAGTAGACAAGAACTCAATCATCAAGTTCTTGTATGCCGGCTCCCAAAAATCAAATAGCCGGATCCAGGTTGGATCTTGGACAATCTCTCTAATCTGGTCAATGATCCCAAACTCATCCAGCAGGCACCAGTTAAATACTGGGTATTTAAGAAATCCATCTTCACGAGCCTCTTCTTTCTATCTTTCGTGTACTGCTGACTAGACAGCAGATCTCGGTTCTGTGAACCAGATGTAGAGGCGTCAGTTGTCCTTGGTCGTTTTTGCCTTGGAGCCATTCCTGCAAATAAATTGAACTTAATTAGGAATAAGAAATGCATAATTTTAATGACTACAATCCTAATTTATGCCTAAAACATGATTTAAAATAATTTGAATATCATAGGCATTTAAGCTAATCACATGCAGTTGAATGTAGCATTTACACTTGCAAAATACAATCAAAGCTGGCAGCTTAGGTCAGCCAGCTTAGAATTGATCGTTGGAATTTCAAATTTTTGAAACAAAAATGATTTTCAAAAATTTTTCCTTAAAAGTCCCAAAATCACTTTTATACCAAATTTTTCATCAAAATTGAGCACAATTCCAAATTCCAAGTTTGATTCGTGCAAATTCGATCACAATGTAAGAATTGGAGCTACTAAGTAGTATGAAAACTTTCAAATCCAGCAGCAGTATCGACAATTGCAAAAAGCCCCAAATTCGAAATTGAAACATCCTCAATATCTCAAGAACCCTAATTTTCTAATTGCCACTAATCAGAGATCAATATAGCACAAATTGGAATAACAATGCATGGAATCAAAATCCACTTTCAATGTAATGAATTTAAACAATCTACTCCATCAAGTGCCAAAATCAATATCAATTCCAATGTTAGCAATCCCTATCTAAATAGACAGAATATATAAAAACAATACAATGTAATGGATTTCAGCAGAGGATTAAGAGCAAGGATCTTAGAAATCTTACTTAGACAGCTAGATTTTACTCAGTGGATGAGGCCAATGAAGGGATGAATTCTTCGGGTGAGAGTAATAGAGAGTGAGAGTGAGTAAGAATGAGAAAGAGAGAGAGGATTCATACCTGTTAAAAGCAATCTGCAGAACCTACGCCGGCATTTCTATCATGTAAGCCGGCGGCTTACAGCCAGTGTAACCGAAAAAAATTAATACCAAGAGCATCAAGCTGGCAGCTTACCCATTTACATTGCCAGCTTATGTGGATACGCCGGCTCAAAGCTGGTGGCTTATAATCCCAGGCGCCGGCTTTGATCGGGATTTCTCAAAAATCCCAGAAACCTTAAACATACGCCGGCATTAAACCGGCGGCCTTCCCCTTCCCCTTGCCTGTGTAAATGATGTTTCAAATGCCGGCACATAAGCCGGCGGCCTTTACTTTCCCATTACCGGCTTCTTTTGCGGTGCTCACCTACTTGTACTGACATTTACGCCGGCCTAAAGCTGGCAGCGTTGAACCGGCTTTCCTTGCTTTTTCAAAGCTTGCTCAAGGCTGGTAGCCTTGAGCCGGCTTTTAGTATTTTTTTTTTTTATCAAAATATACCTGCCATACTAATAAAAGTTAGTAAAAACAAAACAAATAAAACTATTCTAAAATTAGACATGGGTTGCCTCCCAAGAAGCGCTTAGTTTAAAGTCGCTTAGCCCGACTTTCCTGATCTGATTATGGTTCTTTGAGATTCAAGACAATAGTAGTACAATCAAGATTTTCCCTCTCAAAATAATGTTTGAGCAGTTGCCTATTTACTTTAAAAGTCCGATCATCCTTAGTTTTTAATTCCACCGTGCCATATGGAAAAACTTTTGTAATCTCAAACGGTCCCGACCATCTTGACCGTAATTTTCTAGGAAACAACTTCAAATGAGAATTGTAAAGTAAAGCTTTTTTTCCAAGCAAAAATTCTTGTTTGATGATGTTTCTATCATGCCATTTCTTTACTCGTTCCTTATAGATACGAGCACTTTCAAATGCCTTATTCCTCCATTCTTCCAGCTGATTTAATTGAAGCAATCTGTTTTTACCTGCAACTTTTTCATCAAAGTTAAGAAATTTTATGGCCCAATATGCCTTGTGCTCAAGTTCTACAGGAAGATGACATGATTTACCAAAAACAAGCATATATGGGGACATTCCAATAGGGTTTTAAAAGCAGTCCTGTAAGCCCATAATGCATCATCTAATTTTGAAGACCAATCTTTTCTTGATGCATTAACAGTTTTTTCCAAAATCCTTTTTATCTCCCTATTGGAAACTTCAACTTGCCCACTAGTTTGTGGATGATAGGGGGTAGCCACTTTATGTGTAACACCATATTTTGCTAAAAGTTTTTTAAATTGCTTGTTACAAAAATGAGACCCCCATCACTAATTATAGCTCTGGGCACTCTAAATCTGGTAAAAATATTCTCTTTCAAAAATTTTAAAACTACTTAGGCATCGTTTGTTTGTAAAGTAACAGCTTCAACCCATTTTGAAACGTAATCAACTGCCACAAGTATATATTTATTTGAAAAAGATGAGGGAAAAGGACCCATAAAGTCAATCCCCTAAACATCAAAAAGCTCAATTACAGAATATTGTTTTGTGGTAATTCATGCCGTTTAGAAATGTTACCTGACTTTTGACATTGAGCACATGACATAATGAAGTTCCTGCAGTCACGAAATAAGTTAGGCCAATAAAATCCAGATGATAACACTTTAGCTGCAGTCCTTTGAACACCAAAGTGTCCCCTGCTTCTCTTAATGACAGTGTTCTAAGATGCTCACTGATCAGATTCAGGTACACATCTTCTAATTATTTGGTCAGCACATTTTTAAACAGATATGGTTCATCCCAAAAATATTGTTTTACATCATGCAAAAACTTTTTCTTTTGAGGATAAGAAAACCATATGGGATAATCTTACTCACCAAATAATTCACATAATCAGCATACCATGGCAAATCTAGGATTTCTACTGCATGCAATTGTTCATCAGGGAACTTTTCATTAATGGGAATGTCTAAACTATCAGATTCAAGTCTAGACAAATGATCAGCAATTACATTCTCAGTTCCCTTTTTATCTTTAATTTCAAGATCAAATTCTTGTAGTATAATACCCATCTAATCAACCTAGGTTTTGCATCAGCTTTAGCAAACAAGTACTTGGAGCTGCATGGTCAGTATATACTACCACTTTAACCTATAGATAAGGCCTAAATTTATCACATGCAAAGATAACAGCTAAAAGCTCTTTCTCAGTAGTGGCATAATTTCTTTGGGCCTCATTTAGTGTTCTACTTGCATAGTATATAACATGAAATATCTTACCTCGTCTCTGACCAAGTACGCTCCGACCGCAAAGTCGCTGGCATCACACATGAGTTCAAAAGGAAGCTCCCAGTCTGGCGCAATGATTACTGGTGTAGAGATGAGCTTTTCCTTTAATGAATTGAATGCTGCAAACATTTGTCATCAAAATTAACACCGCATCTTTTTCCAGAAGGTTGCAAAGAGGTTTGGAAATCTTGGAGAAGTCCTTGATAAATCGTCTATAGAAACCAGCATGTCCAAGAAAACTTCTGACCCCTTTAACATCGTGGGTGGTGGTAACTTCTCAATGATCTCACTTTGGCTTTATCCACTTCAATTCCTCTCGCAGAGATTTTGTGACCTAATACTATCCCTTCTCTTACCATGAAGTGGCATTTTTCCCAATTCAAGATCAGATTGGTATCTTTGCATCTTTGTAAAACCGAGGCTAAATTCTCCAGACAAAGATCAAATGACTTTCCAAAGACTGAAAAATCATCCATAAAGATTTAATGAAATTCTCAAGCATATCAGAGAATATAGCCATCATACACCTCTGAAATATAGCAGGTGCATTGCAAATTCAAAGGGCATCCTCCTAAAGGCAAAAGTCCATAGGGACAAGTGAATGTTGTTTTCTCTTGATCATCGGGTGCAATGGAAATTTGATTGTATCCAGAATATCCATCAAGAAAACAATAATAGTCATGCCCTGCAAGTTTCTCCAACATTTGATCAATGAAGGGAAGGGGAAAGTGATCCTTTCGGGTGGCATCATTCAATTTCCTGTAATCAATACAAACTCTCCATCAGTCACAGTACGAAGTAGGAATCAATTCATTTGCTCATTTTTTACTACAGTCATACCACCTTTCTTTGGTACTACCTGAACTGGACTAACCCATTTACTATCAGAGATAGGATAAGATAATACCTGCGTCAAGTAGCTTCAGAACTTCTTTCTTGACAACCTCTTTAAGTGTTGGGTTAAGTCTCCTTTGTGGTTGAACTGTAGGTTTACACTCAGCTTCCATAAGAATTTTGTGAGTGCAAATCATAGGGCTAATACCCTTAATGTCTGCAATGGTCCATCCGATTGCTTCTTTGTGCTTTTTCAACACCTCAATCAACTGCTGTTCTTGTTCATTTGTCAATGCAGATGAAATGATGATTGGCAAAGTATCGCCAATTCCGAGAAAAGCATACTTTAAATGATCAAGAAGGGGTTTAAGTTCCAAGGTCGGTGGTTGCTATCACGCCCCATAGGGTATCCTAAACGTAACAGCCTGTCACATACTAAATAAGACTCTCGAATTCCCTATCCGAGTCCTTCGGGAGTCTTATATAGATGTAAAGCGTTCCTTTACGACAATAGAATACTCAACCAATGGAGTTAAGTAGTTTAACGTGGCATTCATTAGCCATAGATAATAAACCAAAACGCATAATTATACTTTACAAAATCTAAGGGGCATTCCCCCGCAAAATAATATCAAGTCCATTACAGTCATCCAGAGTCCTTTAGTTTCCAATGGAAGTCTATACAAAAAGAATGAAGTAAACTTCTATAGGAAACTCCTATCTCCAGTACCTGAGCTGTGGCTTGCCTCGGTCTAAGCCAGATAAACTCGTGCTGCAATAAGTAAAAACTATGGGGGCGTAAGCTAACTAGCTTAGTGAGTAAGAACTTCCATATCACAATTAAGTACAATTCATTCAAACAAGTGATTATTCAAGCAAGTGTATGCATTAAACAAATGAGTTCAACAAACATATGACCAACCGGAAATCATATGTGGATGGACTTGTGCCCTCCATCCCCAGGTAGCAGATTAACGAATCCTGTGGTACAATGCCGTTTAAGCTCACGGTCAACTGAACAATAATTCGTATTTTGGATCACGATTAACCAACAATTTCGTTTTATGGATCACGATTAACCAACATATTCGTTTTATGGAGAACGAAAAACCAACCAATGCTAATGCTCCATCCCCATCGTGATATGAATGAATCCAATTACAATTGAAATAGAAGATACATTAGTTCAATTCTTTTAGGTGACCAACAAGTATCACAGACATTCAATATAAGATACTAGCTAATCAGTCAACAGCTTAACACCCGGTTTCGATATTCTTAAGTTCATTTCGCACATCAACAGCAGACAAATATATAATTCCCATATACCCACATCATACTCCAATTTTTATCTTTGCCTACACCACTAGTGCCACTACATTACAATCACAATCATTAATTGAGAGTGGAAGTAGAACTCACTCGGCCATTGGACGCCGGTCTTTTTAGTAGTAATAGTCGGGAGGTAGGGTGTCGACTTGCTCGGGATCACTACCAAGTAAGAATAATCCTAATGAGATTCTCATCATGTAACTAATCCAAACTATGCATCTAGACTAGATGAATTTGGAATTCTCGCTTTTGCGGAAGCTCCGACTTAAAACGGCCATAACTTGGTCATTTTAACTCGGAATTTCGCAAATTTTATATCGATCTCTATCTAATTCGAAAGATCTATCTATTTCTAATATTAATTTCAAGTTTTGAAAACATTAAGGTCACGTAACAGTAGGATCAGATCTGTTCCGTAACCTCCAATTTCGAAAATTTGCTTTGCTTTTGATGAGAATGTTCCTAGTTGATGATTCATGCAAAATGGTATACGAATGAATTCCTAACATGAATATCATGTAATGAACTCCATAAATGCATAGTTTGATGATCTTTGATGATGGACTCTTATGAATTCCTAGTTATCAAGAATTTCCTTAATGACCCTTATAAAAAGTTATTTCACCAACCTTACATCCCCTAATGTTTTTATGATTTTTATCCCTAGAATTACTTCACCTAATTAAAAATGAGTTCCCAACATTCATATTAGTCATGACCTTCATTCATGCATAAAAACCCACATTTTCATTGAGTAATATGTTTTTGAATAAGCAACTCATAAAAATCCGAATTTTGTAATTTTTCTTTTCTTGCATTTTCCTTATAGAAAACTTGTTTAATGTATCAAAAAATTGGGGCTCCAATATATCTATATCTAAAGACTTCATTTAGCTATAAACATGCCATCTAATCTTAGATACTAAGTGCTTATGTGGGCATCACCCAAAATACGAATTTAACTATACATCCATTAAATCAATATTTTTCATTCTAACTTTACTACTTATTTTACATTTGTATCATGCCTAAACTCATCTAAACTTATGGAAATCATTCTTTCAAGATACCTATACACATACCTTCATTTTTCATGTGAAATATGAGTTTAAAGATGGTTTTGGTGGTTTTCAAAGTAGGGTTCTAATTTCATCGAATTTCCAACCATTCATATTTGACAAAACCTTTCATTTTTCAATGTTTGCCTCTTATATATGAAGATCTACTATCTAACATATCTATACATATACAAGACTACATTTTTATGATCATCAATAATGGAAATCAAAATAACTCTATGATATACATGTAAATGAAGATGTGGATGTCTAAACATTTAGGTCTACTAACTATAATGCATGAATCATAAATCTCATGGCATGAACATCAATACATATACAAGATCTCTACTTTACATGCATGAACAAGATGATATTTCAAACAAAACTCTTTCAAATACTAGATCCACTTCTTGTGATGGCTTGAGATCTTTGTAGTAGTGTTTTCATGTCCCTTGCTCATGCTCATTGGGATTAATGGTGGAAAAACACACAAGAATGATCTTGCCATTACAAGATTTGGGATGAACAAGACTTAAAATCAACCTACCATGGAGTCTTGGAGTAGAAAAGAGGAGAAAATAAGTTGAAAATGTGAGAGTGGGGGAGGGGGAGGCTCATGGCACAAATGGGGAAAGAAGGAGAGGTATTCTCTTTTGAAAAAATTTAGACAAGTGAAAATGAAGAGAGAGAGAGAACATTTAGTTTATATAATACATGCATTAGGGTTTTAGATGAATAAAATTGAGTAAATAAAACAAATGAAAAATGAAATAAATGTAATAATTATTTAAGAGACAAAATTCATTGGAAAAGAAAATTGAAATGAGTAGTTGTAAGGATGTAAGAATAGGGTATGGGTAGTGTGTAGTGTAGGTTGTACTTGTGAATAGTAGACAAGACATCTACTTTACCGGTTGTAACGAAAACACGGGAAAAGTTATAACTAAAATTTTTATAGCTCGAAAAATTATAAAATTGATATTTTTGGAATCCTTACAAAATTACGGTTCTAATGAATATTTTGGAACATTTTTCTGAATTCGTGGTCCGGGGCACGCTTTTCCGTAATTGAGCTCAGGAAGGCCCGGAATTGAAAAATTCCCAAATTTCAAACTTTCAAAGGTCTAAAATATACTTTAGAAGGATAATTCATATTCATTTACTTTATAAAACTTCTTTTATTATGAAACCGAAGGAAAACCAGATTTAGGGTTCCTAAGCTCCTCTCACTGGACTCAAACTGGACCGGATTAGGGTTTCGCTTCCAATTCTCGGGGTTTCTTAACTACTGAGAATACCGGGGTTTACAGTTGCGTTATAGATGGAACTTGCTTCTGCTCATTTGTACCCAATGTTTCATAGTATCTGGTTTTGATCATTGGTACATCTTCTAATATTTCTTCATCTTCTTCATCACTCCAATTGTCCAATCTCTCAAGACGAATTCCATAGTCTCCACACCGATTTGTTCCTCAAGCGACTCAGAAACCAATTCATCAATGGTATTGAGGGTGTAACAGGCATCAGTATCATCAAATTTCTCATTGCCTCATAGACATTGAAAGTAACTGTAAACCCGGTTTTTCAAATAGCAAGATACCCTTGAAACGGAAACCAAAACCTTAAACCGAATAGCTCAAGTCTGGGGTCGAGAATAGGAACCCTTCCGCTTTTCCGCGGTTTCCAATTAGAACTTTTCTAAGAAAATTTAATTTTGAATATAGTTCTTGATTCTATTTCAAACCAAGAAAATATCAAATTTAAGAAAATTTCAATTCGGGTCATCCCGAGACCATTATAGAAAAAATGTGCCCCGGAACTAGAATTTCAAAATTTACTTATGAGTACTCATTGAACCGAAATAAAATAAGGATTTCAAAATATATCTTCATAATTTTCCGGTTACGAAAAATACAGTTATAGCCTTTTTATTGTTATTTTTTTACTATCGGGAATTAAATTGTCTTGTCTACTATTCCTCACTATTCACAAGTACCACCTATATTACTTTTAGGAGACTCTACAATTTCAACCCTTACCATCACTCAAATCAATCCCTTTTCTCATGCTTTTTGTCCCTTAAACTTCATTACAGTATGACAAGTTAATCAATCAAAACACAAAAATTGAAAATCAAACTTCCTCCCCCTTAATGAATAGGGGCCGGCGTGATATGGCCCCCCTCCATGCTCCATTTGCAATTTTTTTTACTTCTTTTAACATAATTCACTTTCATATATAAGCTATATTTTCTCTCTCTTTCTTCATTCACTCACTTTTCAAGTTTTACAAAGTAAAAGCTCTCAAAATCCTCCCACACTCTTTGCCGTGAGCCTTAGAGCTCCCCACACACCACACAACCTTTCATTTTCTTCTTTTCATCTTCTATTTATCTTCACGTAAGTAAACTTTTACTCCTT